>JADRCD010199621.1:0-12842 GCA_019843815.1 Montemys delectorum | reverse complement strand
GTGTCATGCTGTCAGCATTGGGGGCCAGGGGAGGGGCTGTTCCTGTCTGTAAGATAGCTAACAGGGTCTCAGTCTTCAGGGCCTTCACTTATTAGAGAGTCCACAGTCTCGTGACTCTCTAGAGTGGACAGCATACACACAATACTGTCCTCAGCATGGCCGACTGTTGGCTTGGATGTGTCCCGTGGCTTCTTTTGGGACCTCAGTGCATTGTCTGAAAGCAGCACGCAGTGCCAGCTCCTTTCAGTTGGTGGAGCGACTTAGCTGTCTCCTTAGTACTGCGGTGCTCACGGGCAGTTATCCGCAGGTACTACCAAGACTCGAACAGGAATCATCATGGCCTTTGGAAGTCAAGTCTATCAGATACACAAGGAAGAGGGATGATAAATTTGATGTCACCTGGCGCCAGTCGGCCTCAGTATGCAGAGAGCTTCCCAGGTTGTGAATTGATGGTGTGCCCAGCAAGCGGGTCAGTGTATCTGTCAGCCTGTCAATAAACTACACCGTAAATGTTCAAGTAACACAGCAGAACAGTTCCGGAGGACTTGTTACAACCCATCAATACTTTACAATTTTAGGAAAATCCCCCCAAATACAAATTTACACAATTTTGAGTTGTTTTCTACCCTCTCTCTCTCTGTCAGACCATTAATCTAAAATTAAAAGTCCTTTATACTTAATCGCAGCCTGGGCTTTTTTTTTTTTTTTTTTTAATATTAAAGTATGTTTCAGCAAGGGAAGCCACAGAAACATGAGGGTAAAAAAAAAAAAAAAAAAAGAAATCGACTCTAGAGAGTTCCATAAAACTTGCCAAGGCAGCCGTAAATATCCACGGTGAGGTCTGTTTTGTGTACGATTTATATGCAATTGGCTGGCTTGCCCGGGAGGATTTATCTCGCTGCATTGCCTTCTCTTTGCAAGCAGGCCGGGTGACAGACAGGCAAACTCGGGATCGTACAGCCACAGCTAGACTTCTTCAATCCTGTTTCTTGAATCATAGTCCTTAAAAATTAGAGGGGAGCAGTTCTGCTCTTCTTTTTAACCTCTCTCCTCCATGAAAGGGCAGCGGTGAGCAAAGCAGAGATTAGCCACTGGTGGTTATGTGTCAAGAGTCTAAACCGTATCCGTGACCTGAGACCAAGTAGGAGAGTCCCCGGCAGCTTCAAAGCACCCCCGACAGACTCAGGACTCTGACAGGCTCACCTTCGTCTCTTCTGTAATTTCAGGCTCCCCACCACCCCATGTTCACCCAGCAAGGCTACCCCGCTGCCCGTACCACCCACCCCTAGAGATAGACAAAGGCAAGAGCTAGCATCTGAGCCTGCTGCCTCACAACACTTGGACCCAAGGTGCCATTCTTCATAGAACACTCGCCCTTCAAATCTCCTTTCATGTCCGGAATCTTCCCGGTAAAGATCCATCGCTCACTACTTCCAACCGTGCTTCCTAAGTCCCAGCTTAAAAGCATTCTGGACCTATCGAACTGAGTGCTGAGTGTGTGAACGGCGCCATCCGTGACATTAGGCTGTAAAGATGCGTGAGCCGCAGTAAAGATGCGTGAGCTGCAGTAAAGATGCGTGAGCCGCAGACTCCCGCACACTCCCCAACCAATCTTACTAATTTGGAAATGTGTGTTTCACTTATAGCCTGACTGCTAGGTAATCTTCAAATATGGATGCCAGCCACAGGGCTCATCCCACTGAGAGCCTTTCCCGCGGAAGCCACCTGCCACCGGTCTGGTCCCAACCTCCATTCTAAATTCGTGAGTTCTCAGGGAAAGTCATGATAGCTTATGTGACTCCTTGTTGATAGCTGAATGTTTCTTATCATGAGTGAGAGTTTATTCAATCAGTTTGTTCTGAGGGGAGGTCACCAGCAGCCCTTTCCGGGCTGCCTGAGAGCTCTTTGTTGTCTGGCTTATGTCATAGATGGGTAGTATCGTAATAAGATTCTTGGTACCTGATTGAGCCTCAAGATGAATCTGGGTTATATCCTCTTTATTTTCAGGGTTGACACACTGGCAGGTTGCCAGGGTTTATGTACCCAACAGTGAATAATGTTGTGTCTGCTCTGCCCCAGCCAGGCAGGCGTATGTTTTCAGTGACAGGTTCCATCAAATTCAAATGTCAATCTGGAGGAATTATGACTGAGTGAAATTATCCTAAGTCCCCTTGCTTTTAAAACCTATTTTCCACATGAAATAAATATTGAACATCCATATTAGTCAGGGTTCTCTAAAGGAAATGATCCGACAGAATGAATTGCTATATCTATACTTATGTCTGCATATCTATCTATCTATCTGTCTATCTATCTATCTATCTATCTATCTATCGATCTATCTATAGATAGACAGATGACAGACAGATAGATATTAAAGAGGGATTTATTAGGTTACCTTACAGGATTCAGTCCATGTATTCTAACTATGGCTGTCTCCCAGGGGAGAAGCTAAGCACCTAGTAGTTTCCTCTCTGCAATCCCAATTTGTCACTGAGGCCTAGAGTCCTTGCAAGCTGCTCGTCTTCAGTCTACTGTTGGAAGCCCAAAGAAGGCTTTAATATTGGTGAATCAGTACCGTGGCAACAGGGTAGCAGACTTTGTAAGCAAAAGTGAGAGTAGGCAGGCGAAAATCAACGTTTCCTTCTCCCACGTCCTTTGATCCAGGCTACTGCCCACATTTAGGGTGAGTCTCCCTGCTTCAAAAGATCGGACTCAGAAACTACCTCACAGCAGGGGTCTGGTGGCTTGTGGTTTAGTTAATTTCAGATGCAGTCAAGCTGACAACCAAGATTAGTCATCACACCGTCCTACTCAACCACGTATACATATTCATTCTAAAAACTGTTAAATAAAATCATTAAACATTGTTCAAAACATACTCTTACACACATACATTCATTCACTGCATTTTGTGTACATTTTATTCTATGTACACCATAAACACACACACTCTTGCCCTCATACTTTCTTGCACATATACACACATGCACACAGTCAAATTTGTGGTCACACACACACACACACACACACACACACACACACGTGCACGCACACCATTTCAATGCCAAGCGGAAGGGTGGTCTCAAATAGTTGTTGGTTTCTTTTAATATTGATTTCCCATGTGTATTATTTTAGTAAGAATTCAAATAAGTGATTATTTTTTTTTGAATTTTGAAATTAATTGAAAATTTATTTTTTATTAGATATTTTCTTTATTTACATGTAAATTTCTCCTTTCCCAGTTTCCCCTCCAAAAAACAAACAAACAAACAAACAAACAAAAACAACAAGAGCAAACCCCTGTTGCCTCCCCCCTCCCCATGCCTGCCACCCCACTCTCTCCCACTCATTGGCCCTGGCATTCCCCTACACTGGGGCACAGAACCTTCACAGGGCCGAGGTCCTCTCCTCCTATTGATGATCAAATTTGCAATCCTCTACTATATACATGCTGCCAAAACATTCAGTCCCACCATGTATAGTCCTTGGTTGGTGGTTGGGTCCCTGGGAGCATAAGTGATTATTTAAGAAAAAGAAAAGTCAAGACTGTAGAAGAATTGGTTTTGATTCTATTGTGGGAAGTTTATGTCTCAGTAGTAACAATAATTATAAAGGTGAAAGGCTAAGTGTGATGTAGGCCTTGTGCCGCTTCATTCTGCATGCTAGGCAAGTTACACACCATTAAACCACCCAGATCCCTGCATAGAAAAGTTCTTTCCCCGGGTACCTGGATCTTAGACATTGATAAGGTTGTCCTCTCCTAAGACATAACACTCACAGTCCTTGTGGTTTTGACTGACAGTGGGGCTGTCTCTTTTGAGACAGAGTCCTTCAGGATGAGGCTGGCCTAACTCATGGGCAGTGGTTCTCCAAACGTGTCTCTGTGACTACACAGTCCACAGGTGGGTGGGAACAGGCTAGACACGCCCATTGTCAGATTCCACCCAAGATGGACTGAATCAAAAACTGAGAGAGGGACTCAGAGATCTGTCTTTCAACTCAGGCGCAAAACCTTAAAGAGTTGTTCTTGAGCTGGAAGCGTGAATCTTCCGATGTGCATCTATAAAATCAGTTCCCTGAAACCTGTGCTCACTTAAGCAAAAAAAATCTCCCTGCAGGGAGTTCAGGTCCTGGGGCAGTAGCCTTCCAAAAGCTGACAGAGTAAAGATACTCTACTACTCTTTTGTGATGCAAACCCAGTGGATCAGAGTCCAAATGGAGAAGCATCCCTGTTGGTCCCCCTCAAAGGAGGAGCCGGTACCACTGCCCCTCCACTGGAGAAAAAGATATTGCTTGCTAGCTATCATCCATATAGTCTGTTTCTGTGTCTAGGACATCAATATGTTGTCCGCCGTGACAAGCTTTCTCTTCTGTCTTCGGAAGCAGATCTGTCTTAGGTTTCTTCCTTGAATCTAAACTTTTTTTTTGTCATGCTCAGTTCTCCTAGGCAAAGGAGAATGGGTTACTGATCAGCATTAGCAAAGATTTCTCTGTCTGTTGACTGCTTTCTCATCCCCATACCATGTCACATGACCTTCAGGAGCACCCAGACATGCATTTCCATAAAACACCACTCTCCACCTGCGTGTCAGCTCCCCAGCCTTGCGTGCACTCAGTCAGTCCTCACACTCAAATCCCGTGCTTTAAAAGTGCAACTTGCACACCTTCACCCTTACCTGCAAAGCTGCCCAAACTGGAAAGAAGCCTGTCTGTGGCCTTGATAGCCTTGCTTGATGGAGAGAGAAATCATGACCCCTGGAGGTGCCTGCTGTCACACTGAGAAAGGACCCTCCCTCTTCTCCAGGTCATACAGCGCCACTGTCTCTCTGCCAGCAGTGACTATACCTGCAGAGCCAGGATAAAGCTTCCATGCTCTTCATCAGCACCCTGGTCTTTGAGGAAGCCCACTCTGTGCTGTGCAAAAGGACCTGCCAAGGAAGTGACATTGGCCCTCACAGTATGGCCAGCATGGCTCGAGATCATCCATCTTCTCAGGGCACTGTTGCCTCTGACATTTCCTTCAGACCCTGTGTGCTAGGAAGGCTCTGGAATTCTCACCTTTAAGAGACAGTCTTACTGATCAGCCTTTCATTTAAGGTTTCCATCCCTTCTCAGCAGAGGGAAAACTCCAACTTCTCAGCCTTTTAGGCGAGGAGGATGGTCGCTGTTTGAAGTGGGTTGAAATTTAATTCTGTGTTGCTGCTGTTAGCTTCGTTCTTAGCGAACACAAGCAGGCCATGATTAAGCAAATTGTATGTTTACTAGTTACTTCCCTCCCTAGCCTCTAGCTGATATCTCTCTCTCTCTCTCTCTCTCTCTCTCTCTCTCTCTCTCTCTCTCTCTCTCACACACACACACACACACACACACACACACACAGTTAAAGAAAAAACAGAAAACACAGCCTTACAATCTTTTTCCATATGCTTCCATATGAAGGCCCATGAGCTTCCAGCTTGTCTCCTGTTACCAGCAAGAGCCTGTCTGCCAAGACAGAGGGTGGTAAGGAAATTGTAGGGACCAAAAGCTGGCCCTTGGGGGAGGTGACAGCGTCTTTCCCCTCCCCCTTACATTATCCCTTCCAACAAGATGGCAGCAGGAAGCATGGGGCTTGCCTGAGCTAGGCCGAGGGCTGGAGTTCTTCTACTTTTGAGACAAAACCTAGAAAGAAGAGAAACCCTTAAACAGAAACGGTGGCCTTTCTCTCTTTGCCACGTCCCTCCCCCTTGCAGCCCTGGCATTGGTGCTGTGCAGGGCTGTGTGAACACTCAGTCACACGTTAGTAGATGGAATGTGTGTACTTCTGAATATGAGGCTCTCCTTTGAGACACTGGTGGAGGAAGAACTGGGGTAGCCATGGCGACTTACTGGACTTTTTTTTTACTCTTCCTTATTGTCGAAACTCCAAGACCTGTCAAGGGACCAAAGCATGGCGTACTGTCTTACTCCCCTCCCTCCTTCCTCTTCACTTCCTCTCTTACTGTTCGGGGGCGGGGGGGTAGATGTGAGAACTGAGTTTGTTCAGTGATCTATTGAGTGCATATCAGGCTTCAGTGGAAATTAAAGTTACCCAGAATCCAAAGCTGTAGATGATATGATTCCAGGTCCCACTCTCTTGACCTCAGGGCTCCCTCTGATGTCCTTTCCCCTGGGACAGTCCTCTGGTTCTTTTCTTCTTCCCCAGACTATGGCTGAGAGCTTCGGGCCTTTCTAGGAAAGGCTCCCCACTCCACCTGGATCCTAGCTTTCTAGCTGGCTCTGCTGATAGATGCCTAGTCTCTGCCACCAGGCTAGAGAGGTGTACATGATGAACTGAGTGGCTTTGACGCTGAGTTGCCTGCCCTCCGTCCCTGGGCAGCCTCCAGACGCCAGACTAATTTCTCCCTCCCACCGAACTCCTACCACCAGGTCCTACTGCAGCTACCATTCATTCATGTTACTAGCAGGACTGAGATCGTCATCTGGGAGCTGCCCAGGTGATAAAGCCTGAGAGCAAGTCTAGGTGCTGTTCTCCTAAGATGGCTTCATAAAGCAAATGGACTAAAGATAAACCCGCAAGGAAGACCCCTACCTAAGAATTATTGGGATAGTTGGTACTGACGTTTTTATTTCAGATAAGTAAGTTATTTATAATACGATTTGTGTGTCTAGGTCAAAGGCCAGGAGCAACGAGGATATTGAGATTCTTGGGGCCAGGAAGAACCCAGCAGTGAGACACAAGAGATAGCAGAGCAAGTGTTCTGTGGCAAGCTGAAGTTTTCCTTTTGTTATAGAGGGTTCCAGAAGAAAACACAGCTTTCCCATTGTCCTGCCTCTTGTTTTCCAAGGCAAACAAGCAGCTCTCTGGTGCCAGCCAGGGCTGCAACAGCAGACACAGCACTTCTAGTGGTAGCACAAACATTGGTGGGAAACAGGCCCTTGATTGATAGGAAATGCCCCAAACCCAAACTGGGCGCATCTGAAAGAATTCTGACTTTAAGAAGTGATCATTGTTGTTTCTTTCAAAAAAAAAACTCCTTCAGTGATATTTTGAGTGCATGTAATAAAGTGAATGCGCGTGTGTGTGTGTGTGTGTGTGTGTGTGTGTGTGTGTGTTGCGTTAGACCCGGGGTCTTTCACATCTAAGTGAGCATTGTACACGTGAGCCACATTTCAAACTGTACTTCTCCTTTTCCTCTTGATACAGCTTCTTACTAAGTTGTGGGAAATGGCCTTCGCCTCACTCGGTGGCCCAATTAGACCTTGAATTTGCAATTCTCCTGCCTCTGCCTCCCAGGTAGCTGAGATTACAAACTTATGCCACCACGTGTGTCTTACTTCTGGCAATGCTCCATACAAAGAGCTATAAGCAATTAATGGTTACTTAGGGAGATCCAGTCGAATCCAAGGATGAGCTACCTGATAATGGTCAGCCCTCAACTCATACACATAGGAGTAGCCCTACTCGAGCACAGCAAGCTGTATTACGTGGACATGTGTGTGTTGTGTGTGTATAAAACAATAATATTAAAGAAGACGTCATGAAGTGAAGGGGGCAACAGGGAGAGTGGGGTGGGGAGAAAACGGGACAGAAATTATATGAATACGGTCTTCACACATGAGATTCTCAAAAGTAATAAAAAGAAAATGGTTTTTTTTTTTAAACACAAAAATTGACAGCACTATGAAGAAGAGGAGGAAGCACTTTTGAGAACAGTGATGCACGTAAGTGTAATATTGAGCCATACACTCTGTCATGGGGCCCGTCAGTTTCCACCAAAAGTCTCTATGCAAAAAAGGGGAGTGATCTTGGGCAAACAATTTAGAACACAGGGACTTGAGCCTCCCAGACTCCTAGATAAACTAAACGAAGGGAGAATCAATGAGAACCTACAGAGGCTCTTCCACCCCACAGTGGATGTAACTCCCCATGACAGTACCTACTTATTGAGGTCTTCGTACCCAGGGCTTTGCACCATTATTTGGTTACTAATTGTGTAAATCCTTATCACAGCGATATGGAGCGAGGGCTCTCAGCCCCAAAGTATGTAAGAAGCAAATGCTGTGGGATCTAGTTTTTGCAAAGAGAGATTTCAGTGTGTAATCACCACACAAGGAATTCAGGGGCTGCCAGCTCAAGTCTGCCCCCCCCCATCCATTGGTAAGAGAATTTATACAGACCAGAGGGAAGCACCACTGGCTGACAGGCTGGTGAGAAGCAGTTGTTGGCCCTTCTGCTCTCCCTGCCTCCTCTCACTGTGTGTCCCAAGCTTGTTGTCACACTCTGCACATCGAATTTTGAGCTTTCCCTGTCAAGAGGCAAGGGCCTGCCTCCTTTGGCGCATGCCATGCTTGAAAACCCAGTTTTAAGGCATCCTTGCATGGATCCTGGAAAACATTTTCTAGAAAACAACCTAAGAACTTGGTTGTTTGGGGCATTGTGACTGAATCTGTTCAGCTATTCACTAATTTCAAAAGAGAATATTGTCTCCATTTAGAGACAGGGAGGCTACCAAGAACCAGAATCTGCCTGACTTCAAAGTTCATGGTCTCTTCAGTAGTCCCAGTTACCACAGTAATGGCTGTGAGGCAGTGACAGCTAATGCCACCAAGTGTGTACTCTGTAGTCACCTGGCTCCATACCTCAGAACCCTACGGCTCTTGTTACCAGTTTATACACTGGACACCAAAGAGCTTAAATCTCTTGTCCCTAGACACGCATCAGCAAATGATCTAGCTCTCAACCCTGGGAGCCCTTTTCCATGGCCTGTACCCCAGAAACATGTAAATCACGGGGGGAGGGGGGACTGACAGCGAACGCCCTTGACATTGGAGTGATCCTTCCAGGGAGAACTCAGGATCTCACAGCCCACTCCGGCAGGCCCCGAGATGCCTGTCTTAGGGTGTTTGTCTTAGAGCATCTTGACACCAGCTCATCCATTTAAAATAAGTTTCCTGAGCAGAAGGAGCTAAGGGTTGGGGTGACTTCTAAATAGCCTACTGTCAGAGTTCCAGTCCTTTCTGACAGACTGGCCCCTGAGATATGTCCGTCTCATCCTCGGCTGCTTGGACCGCTCTCTTGCGAGTCTACTAATTGGTGTGAGGGACTCTGCTCCTAAAGCTGCCAGCCATTAGCCGTGTTTCACAGGGAAGGGCTTTTTCTCCCCACTGTTTTTTGCAGTCCCTGGCTAGGCTTGCCTGATGACAGATGCTTGCTGATGAAGAGCTTTATGGAATCTTCTAGGCCCCCTCTACTCCCCGAAGCACTTCTTTATTGAGTACATCTCATTAGCAGGCTCCATTTTCTGGTCTCTCACATGCTCCCTCACACTTAGCTTTATTGTGCCTCCACTTGTCACCTTCGCCAGCCTGGCTTTTAATAATGTAAATCTCCCCTCTGATGGTATGGCTGCTCATTACTTGCAGTCTGGCGCCACACTGAACTTACCCAATGGCGCCTCTGAAAAGCTGAGTCTTTGATGAGGGAACCAGCCCGCTCCTTCCCCAAGTCCTCAAGAGTACTTCAGCTCCGAATGCATCCCGGAAGAGAGCAGCAGGGCAAGGCCACAGCCAGGCAATTGGCTTTGGGCAAGTCGCTGGAGTACCAGGGCCAGAAATCCCAGTACGGAGCTGGGGAGCATGGCAGTTACAAGGACAGTGGTAATTCTTTCACAGAGCTGCCGTGGGGAAAGCTCATGGAAAGGAGATAAGAGCCTCCACCAAACAGCAAGGCCTGTAAAAGTTGTGGAGAAGTCCCAGCGAGGGTGCTGGCACTGAACTGCTCTGAGTGAGCGCGTCTCATCCTCTCCCTCCAAAAGAGTCACACCAATAAGGACGCTCTCCAGGTGGACCAAGCCCCGTACCCTCAGGACCCTTCATGAAGGATGACACGGCATTTTTTTACACAAAGGAATTCAATCCAACAGGTTATGTAACACGCAGCTGAACTGTGCTTCTGGTCTCCGAGGTCTCTTCAGGTGTGGTTCTGCCATCCTGTAATGGCCGTTATGCTTTGATGGAGCAATGGCGTTGTGAGATACTGTTGAAAAGGTAGGTAGGTCTCACTGTAGGGAGTGCAGTTGTCCCACTTCTCCCCTGCATTTCCTAGTGCTGGAGTTAATAGAAGCCGACAAGCCTTACGCTGACCAACAGGCGCCTCCTGGGCCTCTACCATTCTCCTTGAACCCTTCCTTCAGTCTCAGGAAACCATTAGAAGTCATTCAGGGCTGGAAGGAGTGCTGGCTGTAAAGCATGGGGACCTGAGTTCAGAGCCATAACAACTGTAAAAAGCTGGGTGTGGCCACGTGTGCCTGTGACCTAGGTGCTGTGGCGGAGGGGGGGGAAGGAGAGAGAGAGAGAGAGAGAGAGAGAGAGAGAGAGAGAGGGGGAGAGAAGAGAAGAGAAGAGAAGAGAAGAGAAGAGAAGAGAAGAGAAGAGAAGAGAAGAGAAGAGAAGAGAATCACTGGAGCTTTGTGGCTGCCAGTCAAGCTGGGTTCACAGAGAGACCTTGTCTCAAGAGAATAAGGCAGAAAGTGACTGAGAAGGACACTTCCTCCTATGTTCTCTCTGGCAATGGCTACACACACACACAGACATGTACATGTACACACATGCAAACACATGGATGCACAGATGCATGCATATACATGTATACAGGCACACACACACATGCCCACACATATGCAAACACACGGATGAACAGACGCATACATGCATATACATGTACACACACACACATACAATGAGAAAAAGACACAGACAGACAGACATGCATACAGGCAGACAGGCAGACAGGCAGACTCAGAGAAAGACAGAGGAAAGATAGACAGATACACACAGAGAGAGAGAGAGAGGTGAGACAGAGACTGAGAACAAAAAAAAGGAACAAACTTTATATCACTTTTAGAAATTTTATCAGGGAAATATATAAACTATCATGTTGTGTAAAAACTTGATTTTAATTTACTTTAATATTATTGTCAGTCATCTATAAAGCTAAGGAGACATCTTAGATAAATAACAATAAGAAAGCCTTATTTGTGGAGTGCAATCCCCCATGACAGGCTAGTAGTATAATCTTACATTATGATATTTAAAGAGAAGGGAGCTCTTTAAATAATGGCTGGGAAATTACACCCTTAATCCCTTGCAGCGAGGCTTTAGAAGTGGGCACTCCATCAAAGTCTTCCACCACGTATTTGTTGGAATGTCTTAGCATGGGCAGCTGTGGAGGGTGGCTGCTTCCCCACTTCAGCAGAGGCCTTGTGTGCTGAGAGGCATACGCTGGGAAGCGCACACTCTGGAGGTCTCCCATCTCTCCAGGGGCCTCTAGAATGTGGCAAAGGCACTGTGATCAGAGAGAGTGAGCACATCCATCCCATTGCCTGACCAAGACAGAGAAGAAAGGGATAACAGATAAGAAATACCTCACTTAGGTGCTGAGATAAAACCTCATATGGATTGCTTACCTTTCTAAAAAAAAATGTAAGTATGTCATATATAGTTTTAACAGGAGGTAGGAGGAAAATCACCTTCGTTTCAACTCTTTGTACGTGCTTACTTTTGCCTTGTAATATTTTTGTGTGATAGTGGTGAGAGGGGTATATACAACCACACAGAGGCCAGAAGTTGACTCAGCCTGGCCAGGGGGCTCTGCAGTCCTCCAGGTCTGCCACTCCCTCTTCCCTACCCCCATGCTAACACTGGAGTTACATCATAGCTGACTTTTTAACATGGGGCTGGGATTTGAACCCAGGTCCTCATACTGGCACAGCAACCGCTCTTAGTCACTGAGCC
Organism: Montemys delectorum; assembly: GCA_019843815.1. Classification (NCBI taxonomy): domain Eukaryota; kingdom Metazoa; phylum Chordata; class Mammalia; order Rodentia; family Muridae; genus Montemys; species Montemys delectorum. The sequence goes on along the minus strand of JADRCD010199621.1, from coordinate 1,064 downwards.
ATTGCTGCATCCCTATCTGGTGTTAACTGGATGTGCACAGACTATTTTTCTAGCAGTAGATCCGAGGGAAAGGAACCTATTGCTTCCCCACTCTCTGAATGTGTACTTTCTTTCCTGAAGATAATCCACCCGTCCCTCAGTATCGCTGGGTAGCTGAGCCTGGGAACCCCTGCAGACTCTATGGTCCGTGGATGCTCAAGTGCCGTGTGTTAAATGGCACGATATTTGCCTATCAGCCTGAACATTTTAAGTTGTTTGTATATCAGTTATAATACATGGCAGCCTGTACCTGTGTACCTCCTGTATAAGTGGTTGCCGTGAATCTACAGCTCTGTATACTGGACCATGTGGGAGGGAGGGAGAAGGAAGGAAGTCTAGATGCATCGGGCACATGTTTTCTTCCTGGGTCTTCCCGGTCTGTGGTGAGTTGGATGCAGATGGACACCGCAGGAGTGGGGAGCTGACTGCACTATTTTGTTCCGTGCACTGCTTAATGAGCAGTCTTCATGCCTTTGTTCTCCACATGTGTCTGTCAAGGGAGGTAGCCCAGAGGTCTACCTCAAGGATATGGATGCCAAGGCCCGCACACGATTATCAACCACCCACTGTGCACCTGACATGTCGTGGATGAGAGCCCCGTCCCACTCCAGGTTTGCTCTGGACCCATCGAAGCTTGCACCTGTGAGGAAGGAGTGGTGACCCTCTAAAGTTTTTCTCTTTGTGGTTGGATCTTACCTAAATTAGGAGGGAACCAGGAATGGCCTCCGGATCTCTCTCTAGGACAGCATGGCCCTGCTTTTCACCATCCACCTCCTAGACAGAGGCTAGCCGCCTCAGCTCAGCCTTCAACCTACATGTGAGGCTTTGGGCGGTGTGATCGGTATATCCTGCCACCTGCCTCTATGAGGGATCCTGGCACCCCAGCCCCTCCACTTGCCCCACTGTGGAGAAAACTCGATCCTTGGTCGGAATTACCTACTGCCAATCATTGCTGTTTGGTTGTGTTGCCTAAATTGATGACCTTTTAGTGTGTGTGTGTGTGTGTGTGTGCACGCGTGCATGTG
>JADRCD010199620.1:0-21783 GCA_019843815.1 Montemys delectorum | reverse complement strand
AACAACAGTTACCAACTAGTACCCTCAGAGCTCCCAGGGACCCAACCACCAATCAAGGACTATACAGGGTGGGACTGAATGTTCTGGCAGCATGTATATAGTAGAGGATCGCAAATTCGATCATCCATAGGAGGAAAGGACCTCGGCCTTGTGAAGGTTTTGTGCCCCAGTGTAGGGGAATGCCAGGGCCAATAAGTGGGAGAGGGTAGGGTGGCAGGCATGGGGAGGGGGGAGGCAACAGGGGTTTGTTCTTGTTGTTTTTGTTTGTTTGTTTGTTTGTTTTTTGGAGGGGAACCTGGGAAAGGAGAAACTTACATGTAAATAAAGAAAATATCTAAAAAAAAAAAAATCAAAAAAAAAAAAAAGAAGAAAAAAAAATTATTTCCACACACTACCAAGGCAGTTTCCTGTGTCTAAAGTCTATGAAACCTAGAAGTTAACTTTCATATTGGTAATACATATTAGTTCAGGAGACTTTCTACCTCTTGGGCCTAAGGACAGTTCCTCTTTATGAGACAAGGGGTCGCAGTTCAACAACTCCCTACAACTTAGCTAATAATAGTAATAACAATCATACAATACGAGTCACACATTAAATACCCAGGAGGGCATATCAATAGTAAAATATCTTCATTTTATGGGGACTGAGTCCAATTGGGATCTGGTGTTTTATCTGACAATCTTTCGGCAAGCACATGTGTTAAAAACCTTCCTTTCCCTCAAGGAAACTTACTGAATTGTCTCTGAAAATCTCCAGCTCCAGGCAAATGTGCTAGGCAAATTGTCCTTCCTTGTACCGTGAGGTTCATAGGCCAGGGAACATTTCACATATGTTAACTCCACCAGGGACCCTGAGTCTAAACTCTGCAGTGATCCATTGTTGTGTGGTTCCTGAGCTTCAAACTTCAGCTCAAATGACTACTGGGGAAGATAGGTTCTTCAGCTGGTAAAGATTATGGTGGAAGAAGAGAGCATTCAACTTCTCTGAAGCTCAGTTTCTTTGTTTGTAAGGCACATGATACTCTACCTGGACTGGGTGAAAATGAATACACAATTATTCAAAATTAAAAATGAAATGACACAAGCAAAAGAGAGAACAAGGATGTACAAGAGATAAATCAAAGTGACTACCCAGATGGAAATGGGCTTCCCCAGTGGGAATGGGCTACCCAGGTGGGAATGGGCTACCCAGGTAGAAATGGGCTACCTAGGTGGGAATGGGATACCAAGGTGGGAATGAGCTACCCAGAAGGTGTGGGCTATTTAGGCAGGATGGTTATTTGTACTCTTTGGTGTGTCACCCTTTCTAGCCTATGATGAATAAAATGAAGAGTGAATGGATGTTTCATCTGTGCTGTACTTCAAAGCACTTGTAAAATAGTTCTACCAGTATTTCCATTGCACATTTTGAACAGCCAAATATGAATCTTTTCTTTATCTGAGGTTGGATAATTCATACACTGAGAAATGACGAAAGCTATCTGTTGTAGCCCCAACTAGACCTTATGTGGTGATGTAAAGCCAGAAGAGATTTGGGAGGCAAAGGGAAAAGAGTCAGCACTGGCTTCAGAATGAGCAAATACTGGACTGCTCACTGAGGTTACAACTTGATGGGACAATCCTCCCACTGAAGAAACCATGGATTTGAGTCAGAACATGGAGAAAAACCAACCTAGAAGGTTCATCATCCCTGGCTAGCTTTCATAGTGCTGGAAGGTACTATCATGCTACCAGAGGAGACAAAGAATCATCCGTCTTAACCCAGGGGCAAACACTGCGAGGTTCAATAATGACCGGCCTGGCAAGGCACGATTCCTGGTGCAATAGCAGTATGACCAACATGGGAATGACCAACTACTTTCAGAATGGATTTCAGACAGCCCACAAGTTGAAATGCATACCTGGTACCATGATAGAGGCCAAGAACCTGGGGTAGACGAATCATCCGCCCTAGGGAGACCCACAACTATCATTCTGCCAAATGAGCATAATATTAAACTGACTCCTAGTGATTAATAGTTATATTTATAGATTAATACACCTCTCAATCCTCATCAGAACAACGTTTTAAAGCTGGGCCTGGTACTGTACACCTTTAATCCTAGCACTTGGGAAGCAGAGGCAGACAGATTTCTGAGTTTGAAGTCAATCTGGTCTACAGAGTGAGTTCCAGGACAGCCAGAACTTTCCAGAGAAATTCTTTCTTGAAAAACCAAACCAAACTAAACACACACACACACACAAAGACATTTTCTGCAATAGATGGTGATTAACAGAGACCCACAATAGGTCAAGGTGCACAGAACTAAGTACTGTGGAATACTCAACCCTAGATCAAATATACATACTCCTTTTGGCCAGGCTCATAGGTTGTTCTGGAAGAGAGGACAGAAAGATTGAAAGAACAAAAGATAGTGGATGACCACAGGAAAACCATTTTCTAGATGCCACAGGGCAGTTGCACATATGACTCAGAGGGATTGTGAAAGCATGCACAAGACCTTCACAACTTCACACTAGATAATATCCCAGCATGGAGGGGAGGTGGGCATGAAACTGCACTCCTTGCGGAGGAGTTACTAGAAACCAATAGCTACTGCCTCTGGGAAAATGAGAGTCAGGATTTATGAGCAGTACTATCTACACTTGATGCTTTTTCTTTTTTCCTTTTCCTTTCCTTTTCTTTTCTTTTTTTTTTTAAGAGGACACAAAGCTGGGTGGGTAGGGAAGTGAGGGTTTGGTCTAGACAGAATTGAGAAAGAGCGAATATATTCAAAATACACGGTATGAAATTTCCAAAGAAGTAATAAAAATGAGAGAAAAAATGCTTCCATGTGACAAGTCAGAGGAATACATCAAAATTTCATCAGAAGTGCTATAGGGCCCAGATTTCCTTTGCCACTCAGTGTGGAGGTATCTGCAATTTCAGGCTGATTTTCTAAATTCACTCCATATTTCTTTTAAAAAGCACTTTTGAGTAAGTATTCTTGTGGTCTTGGAGCTTCTCTCTGCCACATTTTTTACTTTTCTTGGAGGAAAAAAATGCAGGAAGCTCAGCTATCCTAACAGATAGCCCAGGGATTTGGCATCTGCACACGTGTTGAAAAGGAGTACAGGTCACATTTCTGATATTGGTATATGCTTCAGCAAGAAGTGTTAGTCACAGAGCCAATTTTCTAAGTGACATTTTGAGAGGTTTCTTAAATAGATTCATTAAATTAGACCTGGATAGGAAATGAGTGAGACTTTCATCTTTTAGATGAGGAATTTGGCATTCAGGATACAAGTCTGATTTTATCTGACATCACTTTATTTTTGGTTTATATAAAATTTTGCTTTGAATTTCTTGATAGTCTCATTATTGGATGTAGAAAAACCTTAAAATAAAAAAAAAACAGATTATCTAGGTTGTGTCTGTTCCATCTATTTAGGTATATGTAGAAAAAGAATCCATATAGATGTACATGTTAAATGGACATGTTAAGTGGACATGTTTCTAAGTACCACAAAACAAACCCACAAGAAATTCAGACAAAAACTCTTTTATCCTGTGCTCAGTGAGTATCCAGTCCTGTGAGAGGAGAATTAGAAGAGTACAGTGGCACTGAATATTACAATTTGCATTCCTCATTTCCAGAAACAATAGCTAAAAAGAGGAGCAAAACCCAGTGTGCAAGATGAGCCATAGCATCTGTACAGTCCAGTGAAGAAGGAGTTCATCATTGAAATAGAAGGAGGAGGGGCGGCCATAGTGTGGAAGAGGAGCTCCCACAGTCCTTTCTCCAGTGCTAAGTCAAGCATTTTAAGGGAGTTACTAGGCATAGATTTAAAGAAGTGAAGAAAGACATTTCATAGATGTTGGAGAACACATCTGTTTGAACTGCAGAACTTCTGATTGCTAGGGAGTGGAAACTAATAAGCAAAGAAGCACTTTTCTGCCCTTTGCAGTCATGGGGTTAATGCTGTCTTGCTTGAAATCAGTTTGGCAAATTAAATGGTACTGATTAAATCTACCCACTCCTCGAAGCTTTAGAGACCAGAATCCTCACCTCAGCATGTTCAATGAGAATGTTACTAATCAATAAAAGTGGCATGTGCCCTTGGCATGGGGCACTGTTTCTTTACAAAAAGAGATAATTCAGACAGAAGGCATCTAGAACCATGTAGGATTAAAATGAAAGGAATTTGGTATTTTTGAGCACCAAGCTGGAACATTTGGATACATAGGCATCTTCTGCCTGAGTAAAATTCTGCTTTCCTCTCTAATAATAAGTAGCTAAAATCAAAGGCCTTCTCGCTGAGCCCCATTAGAGTCACACTGACCATTCTTAGCTAGAAGTTTTCAGTTTTCTAGGTACATTTTTGTTTTGTTTTGTTTTATTTTGTTTTGTTTTGTTCAGCTCCCACGAAGCACTAGCGCTTGGGTTACATCTGATTTTACTCAATCACACATAAAGGCAACCTACTCTAATCAACAGAACCTAGTCTATTTAACAGAACCTAGTCTATTTAACAGAATCTATTCTATTTAACAGAACCTAGTCTAATCAACAGAACCTAGTCTATCCAGCAGAACCTAGTCTATTCCACAGAACCTAGACTATTCCACAGAACCTAGTTTATTCTACAGAACCTAGTCTATTCAACAGAACATACCGTTGCAGGTGGCAACATTATCTACTTATCTTCTTCCTTTTATTTGGGAGGATTACTTAATTAAAAGTAAAATTTTATTGTTTCATCTCTCCTTCACCCTCCTCCCTCCCTTCCTCTCCCCACCCACACCCTAACACCCTCTCAGGTTGTTTGTTGTTGTTGTTGTTTTTGAGTTTTGGGGTTTTTGTTTGTTTTTATTTTGTTTTGTTTTGTTTTGCTTTGTTGAGATGGGGTTTCTCTGTGTAGCCCTAGCTGTCCTGGAACTCACTGTGTAACTGTGTAGACTAGGATGGCCTCAAATTCAGAGATTTGCCTACCTCTGCCTCCAGAGTGCTGGGAATAAGGGCATGTGCCACCACCACTGGGCTTGTGATACAGAACAATAGACAATACCACAAGCACAGGTAAAAATAAAAACCTGAATCTTTTTTAATCCACACACAGTAAAAAGAAACATATTGCATATATGATGTATAATAGTTTGCTAGACCAGAATAAAATATGTAGTTAAATACCCGGGCGTGATATTTATAATTTTTAGTTCTTTGTTAAATGTTTGTTCTCTGGTTTACCTAATACATTTCAGGGAGTCTTTTTTAATATATTTAAAATACTTAAAAATTGAGAGTGAGTTTCCTAGAAAGATCAGAAGTGGCATCCACAAAGTCTCACTAGTATGACCTCTTAAACATGATGCTCAAAAGGATGACATCAGTAAATGTGATAGTGGGGAAGAAGGAATGCCCCAGAGGCCTTAGCTTAGACAGAGAACTTAAGAGAACAGCAAAATAGTCTTCCCCAGACAAGAGCACACCGACCCGGCTGTTCAGCACCAAATGGTCAGCCCTGAACACATATACATACAAGTAACAGTATATGGACTGAGCAGGTTATATCTACAGATGTATGTGTGTATATGTGTGTTTCTATATATATGTAAATTGTATCTATTTTGTATTTGTACACACATCATATATATATGTAAGCTATACACACACATATACCACACACACACATACACACAATTAAGAAAAATAGACCATGAATTTGAAAGAGACCAAGAAGGTATCCATGGGAGGGTTTGGAGCGGGGAAAGGGAAGGGAAATTTATATAGTTACATTATAATCTTTAAAATAAAAAAATACTTTAAAATAACGAATTTTGCTTCATTAAGCATCTTTACAGTTTATTTTATTATTTTAATTTTCAGCTTAAAAATTTGTATGTATGTGTGTATGTACCTGTGGCTGTGTCCATGTGAGTGCTGGTGCCTGTGGAGGTCAGAGGGCATCAGATCTTCGAAACTGGAGTTTTAGGCACTTGTGAGTCACCTGACATGGGTTCTGGGAACTGAACCCAGATCCTCTGCAAGAGCACTATATATACTTAGCCACTGAACATCTCTCCAGCCTGCATTTTATTTGTCTTTGTTTTCTACTCTCTCATGGCTATTCACATGGGATACATTTGTAATTGAATTTCTTGGTTAGTCTATGAACACAATTAAATTATTTTTGCCAGTAAGCAGACTGATCTTTGAGATGTTTGTAAAGCCTACGTTTGGAACTGCATCTCAGGAAAATGTCCAATTTCTTCAGATGAAGTTGTTCTTTTTCTGTGTGGGTTTTCATATTTTAAATGTGTGAACTACTTTAGGGTTGGTTGATGAGTGCCTGAGACCAGTGAGCATCTACCTATGTTAGCTAAGTTTGTTGGTCAAATGAGGTGGGTAAGGAAATTATTTTTACATGTGGTGGTACCAACTAGAAAGTCTGTAGTAATTCAAAATCAGTTAACAGGACCAGCTTCTCAATGCTGGCCTCAGTGGTGTTGAACAGCCCCCATGCTTTAAACTTCCTTTTCATCATCTGTAAGATGAGGCTACATCATCATATGTGTGAGTAGGTGAACTGCAGCATGTGGGGTTGCCATGACTAATCCTATTCTCACATAGAGAGGTAGGCTGGATTGGAAAATACCCAAGTGGTATAAAATCCTAGCTCCCGTTGCTAATTCAGGGGCGTGTGCCCTAGGTTGAGTCAGCCAGCTTAGAGCATCTGCAGCAGCATCTTCTACATTGATGGTATTTCACACTCATCCCATCTGGGTTTTCCTACCACAGGATTTTACTTCTCATCTTACTGACGGAGTGAGGCAACGATTTCCTTGGCCCTGTAAACTGTGAGTGAAACTGAGTGTCATTTTCAAATAGAAGCTTCAGCGCCAATATGTGCTTTTCCATTGCCCTTTACCACTGCTATAAAATCAATGTGTCTTAGAAACTAGCTGTTCTCCCATTCAGTCTTGATATGAGTCAACTCTCAGCTGGCAAGTTCAATAAAGAGTAGACTTCTGTCGCTTTGCATGCTACTGTGAGTTTGAAGTCAAGACCGCACCACTGGAACGACATTTAAACTTAATTTACTTTCACTATGAAGCTAAAAACATTTGACTTTTTAATAAAATGGACACTTGCTTACACACACAGGCATACACACATACATACACACACATATATATACACACACGCACACACACACATATAAGCTCACATGCACATGTGCATGTGCACACACACATAACACACACACACTCATACCACACACACACACAACACACACACTCATACCACACACACACAACACACACACACACACACACACACACACACACACACGCTCAAGCACAAGGACAAAACTGTGGTCTCAGTGGGAATAAGAGACAGTTTATTCAAATTGGAGAGATCATGGCCTGGAAACACAGATTTAGTTTAACCCACATTCTATGTTCTGATGTGGAAGCAGCTTTGGGAAGTCTTATAGTTTTACAAAAGAAAGAAAGTCATAAATAAAAGTTATCTTAAAATACATTGGTAGGCACATCAGAGAGGGATTTACAGTTACAAGGTAGAGAAATCTCTCCTTTTAGACTTGAATGGTATCTGATGACTTTCTTAGCTCTGGACTTGGTGGGAGCTAGATGGTCTGTTAAGTTAGTCGACTCAAAAGGATTTTATCTGTTAGTCACAGGATGGTAGTTCAGACACAGAGGTAAGAAAGGAATGACTAGCTTCCAGTCCCATGGGGTATAAATAACTTCTGAAGCCATGACATTCCAACCAAAGCTATCAATGCAATTCTTTTTTTTAAGATTTATTTATTATTGTTATTATACATAAGTACCCTGTAGCTGTCTTCAGACACACCAGAAGAGGGCATCAGATCTCATTACAGGTGATTGTGAGCCATCATGTGGTTGTTGGGATTTGAACTCAGAACCTTTGGAAGAGCAGTCAGTGCTATTATCTACTGAGCCATCTCTCTAGCCCTATCAATGTGATTCTAATCAGTCAACCAGGCTCTGCAGTTTCCAGGATCTCTTGTTGACAGACTTCTACCTGAAGAAACACTGATTCTCTCCATGCTGTGATGTACTGTTGTGTCTTCCTCCTCCCCTCCCCCGCCCCTGTGGATACAATCACATTTGGTTATTATAATGCAAATCTGCTGGAGGAAACTGTACTCTAAAACGACACTCAAAGCGGACCCATCTTTAGATAAGTGTTCAGATAAGTGAACAGATTCAACAAATTCCCTTCAATCCACTTCAGTTGAGTTTTCTTTTATTTGTAGCCAAAATCATTTTTGGTCAATTTAAATGGCTTGCACGACGTGATTTAGCAGAATGTAATCTGGGCAGCACTAAAACCGGACGTAAGTATGAACTGATCATCGCTGGCAAATGGATGCTCTAAGAGGTGATGGAAAAGCTACACGGGTGGAACTCGGAAGAAGCCCTTCATATAAGAGGTTCTCAAATGAAGGTGCACGGTGGCCACCTCTCCATTGTGATGGAAACTGCACGGAGGATAAAATAATGTAGTTTCAGGTTTCTTGACATCTTCAACTATCCACTGTCCTTACAGCTCTGAGTGTCTCTCGCAGCTTTGGCTGACCTTTCTGGAGTTTCTGTCTCCCCTAGCTAGATGTGCGGGGCATCTCAGCCCACTGTGCTGCTCTTTCACCGTCCCAACACGGAGCCCAGGGGCCTCTTCCTGAACTCATGGGTGGGCTGGTAGGGGTTTAATTAATTAGCATGTGTAAGAGGTTTCCAGCTCTTTAGTGGATTAAGTATAATTAGGGAGGCAGAGCCACCATTCCAATCCCTTCCCTGCTTCTCACAGGAACTTGTTACAGTGTTGCATCTCACGACTCATTAAATAGATTCATTAAGTAGACTCATTAAGTAGATTCAGAAACTACTCTTGACAAGGGGCCTGCATTTTATCCCCAGGTTTAACAAATTGTATTGATAAATAATGCTGCTTAATAATAACCGTGGACACAAAGTATTTGGAAGCACAGTTGAAACTTACTGGATTTTTGTTTTCATCTTTCTCTGGTAAGAAATCTTCCCTGTCAACTCAGGGATCACAGAGCTCCCTCAGTCCCCTCCTAAAAACAGCACCCCACCCCAGAAAGTGTATCTTACCTGCCCCCATAGTCATAGACTTTACATGCTATGTTCCTCATTTCACACCTTGATTAGATATTTTTATTCTGCTTTTCTTTACCTTTTATCATAAACGATAAACAGGAACGGCATTTAGGGACACACAACATATACAGACATTCTGGGAGTTGACCTCCTACAATTATTGTGGCTGTTCTATGACGCCATGTGGGTCCTAGACACAGGTTTTTACTATTTGTTTTCCAGATACAAGATAACCATTCTGTCAGATACTCCTGACAGAATGAAGAAGGCACTTAGAGAAAAAAGACAAAGTTGGCTGACTGAATTACTCCGAATGTCTCACTTGGAACTTAATTACTTGAACACCTTTATTTTAAGGTGACTCTAGAAAATAGCATCAAGTCAGCCTGTAGTGATGGTGCCCTCACCAGAACTGGATCTCTCTGGTTTAAAGACCAAGGAACAAGAGTTGACAGGCAGGCAGGCCCTTATCAGTTCTGTCACACCACAGTGTTGACAGTATATTCTAAGGAACGATTTTTAAATGCTAATTATTCCGTTACATAACAATAGAACCTAATCTCATCTAGCTGTATTTTTGTATCTTCCAACTCCTTCTCTATTCCTCCCCCCATCCCACCCTCTCTAATCTCTGGTAGCCGCTACTCCAGTCTATTCCACTGAGATCAGTTTTGAGGGACCTGTGAAGTGGCAGAGAGTCCCAGTTTTGACCTTGCTCAGTGAGAACATGCAGCATAATCCTATCCCATGCTCTAGGAAGGCTAAACCTGTGTGTCAGCGAGGATATAGGTATTTTAAAAAGCATCTTCTCATCTTCAAAAATCAATCTGCATCAATCCTTGCTCGTGCATTAGGCTGTTGAATCGCTGTCCCTGCCCAGTGCTTACGGCCTCTTGGGTCTGGAGCAGCTTAGGAGAGCGCCGAGATCACCTCATCTGGGGGAATATTAAGATCTTTATCTGCCATGTGGTACTCAGCAGTCATCATTAAAAATAGATGCAGAGGGAAAGGCCTTTGGAATCCTTGAGTAGGCTGAGATACAGCACTCATGTTCCTAGATCCTTGCCCGGAGGTTCACTTGTAAGCCTTGTGAAGGAAAAAAAAAATCTTGTCTTGGAGTCCTTCAAGTTGGATTTCTGTTTCCCCCAATATGTCCAGCAGCAGTCCTGTGACTGTGAGCTGCGTCTTGTGTTAGCTGGAAATCAGACTACATCCTAACATGAGCTGCTGGAGGCCCTAATGAAACTCTAAAGTCAGGGCAATGACAACAGCAGTGGCTCAAAACCTGCACTGCCTGGCCAGTGATACCTTCCAAGTGTTTCTCCTTTGTGGAGATAAAGACTGACTTCGAGGCAGAAGTAATAGAAGGAAAGAGGTGGGCAGGAAAATCATGGACAGTTTTCAGCTTAATGCCAACAAAATACCCAGGAGATAGCAGGTCGGCTTGTGCTCACTTAAGGTTAGTTTTCTTTGCACTTTGGGATTCTGGGGTGAATCGTCCAGGAACCAGAAAGGTGACTTCATCTCAGCCAGTTGAGGTTTTTGTTTGTTTGTTTGTTTTGTGCTGCCATCCAGAAAGAATTAGAATATTAAACTCGAAGTTACTGCGTTCCTTTTCATACCACAGCTTAAAAGGCTGCGCTGCCTTTAAGGGGGCCAGTTAGTTAGTATTTGTGGCTTGTTTGTGCCTCACTCGGAGAATCTTTCCACTAGCAAATGGCAGCTCCAGCTCCCATCTCTCCTCCCACGCACACTCAGCTCTCGCCTGCCTGCATCAGCTGTTAACTTGCGATGCACGGGAAGTAGAACACATGCCTCACTGCTCGTGTCTGTTTAGGAGTTTGTGGTTCTGTTTGAGGAGAGGTCTCCTTGTTCTCGTCTTCTCCGACGCTATCTCGGAGAAGCCATCGGGATGCAAGGCTCAGAAACAGTGACGTGCTTTGCTTAAAATCCCCTTCCCGAAGAAAGACTCTACTACATGGATACATTCTCACACTGGGACGAACTGAAAATGAATGCACGAGTCTCACCTCCATAGCCATCACCGTGCGCTCGCTCAGAAGGAATAGGATATCTGGCTCATGCCATAATGAACATGGACGGCTAATATTTTTCTTAAAATCCTTCAGTTCATCCTTAAATTTTACAGAAATTCCCAATTAGTATAGCCTCTAAAACCTTTGCTTAACTGCTCCTTGGCTCATTTTCTTTTGAATCTTGGGTTGCTACTACTCAATACCTCGGAACTGAACTATGAATAGCAAGTAAATAGTGACAGTCACAGTTGAGACAGCTTTGGGGTGAAACTTTACCATAAGATCCATTAAGTGCAAAGCCAGACTTCCTGGAAATGAGATTGCTGACTACATTAAACGTTCTGGGTGTATTCCATAGGAAAGCTTCTGCACAGGACTTGTTTCTGTCCCTTTTCAAATTCCCGGAGAATGTCATTTGGCTTTAATCCCAGTTTCTATTAACTTCCATTAATTTAATTTTTGCTTGGTCCTTTGGGGTTTCAGGAATGTCTTTTACAATGTTCCAAACCAATAAATGACCCCACGCTGCAGTCCCTATCTGTAATGTGTTATGTGTAACTGTTTCTTGGGAGCCCTTGAGACTATATTGGTTGACACCCTTTCTTTGTTACCCATAGGGAGATCGACATTACCACTCCGCTGGCCTTAGTCAGCTAGTTTGAACCAAAACTGTGCACAAGCATACAAAATAAGGAATAGAAAGAAATTTTACAGCTGCCTGAGCTACCCGCCTTGATTCACACCCTCCGTGCAATTCATTCTTGAGCTCTCCTAGATGACCAGCAACATGGATATGTGCAGAACATACTGCCAAATGCATCCATGATGGGCACTGTGCTATAATATGCATTCTACTGCATGTGATATGCAATTGGTTTTAATAAAAATCTATCGAAGACAACTTTATAACAAAGTGTCATCTTTATATTCCCTATATAAATCCACTGCCACATATAAATCGTATTTAGATCTTGCAGAATCCTACAACTTAAATGGGCAAATGTACGACACTATTGAAGGTCAGAAAGCTGAAGCTTATGATGATATGATTGAGTAATATGAAATGGAGAGTAATAGTTTTTACTTTGAAACCTGTCACCAATTTTTTTAGGGAGGGAGGTATATATTATAGATCTGAGTTTGATTTGAAGGTATATGAATCTATCACATATCCCAGTATAAGTCCAAATCCTGCTGGGAAACCAGCAGGTTTAAGAACAGTAGACATGGGATGGCACTGGTTGGTATCGATGTGGAAGGGCAGCTGCCTTTAAGTGGGCCATAGTCTCTGCAGAATATAAATCTCTGACTCTCATGGCTTTCCCAGGCCATTCTGTGGTTACCTGAGATTAGCATCCTGAACTCTTCCTTCCCTCCTTCTCTCTTCTCCCTATAATCTGCTGTTTCCCCTTCATAGATTCCCAATTGTCTTATGGTTTTCATTCAGTGAAAACCATCCACCATGCTTTCCTGGGTCTCTGGGACATCCTCTTTCTAATATGTTTGCCTGGTTGACACCAGGTTGTCTCTGTGATACCCTAGGCAAACCTCTCTCAGTCCTTGAACTCTTACTGATCTCTAATCTGGTTCTTTACACACGTCTAGCTGGTTGTTCTTTTTTGAATCTGATAGCCACTTCATTTTTGCTGTGAAAGTCTGTCAATCGTTGACTATAGCCGAGGGCCAAAATCAGCACTGAGTGTCTAGTAGTAAAGACAATTCTACTGTGCTCGAGAGAAGCAATTATCAAATAAGACATTATACTGAGCACCTGATCTCTTTAAATGTCTCTTTAGTTGACTCTTGTTTTAACTAGGCTGCCTGAAAGTGTTTTGTTTAAGCTCCCCTGATAGGTTTCTTTTCTTCCCTTGTAACTTATTTCAGTTGAGTAAGCCCCCAACTCAATATTAAATATAGAGTTAAATGTCACTGTGATGACATGTATAAGCTTGGCCCAGGGAGTGGCACTATTAGGAGGTGTGACCTTGTTGGAGTGGATGTGGCCCTGTTGGAGGAAGTGTGTCACTGTGAGTTTGGGCTTTTTTTTTTTTTAAATCTTTTTTTTTTTTTTTTTTTTTAACTCGAAACAGGGTTTCTCAGTGTAGCCCTGGCTGTCCTGGAACTCACTCTGTAGACCAGGCTGGCCTCGAATTCAGAAATCCACCTGCCTTTGCCTCCCAAGTGCTGGGATTAAAGGCAAGCACCACCACTGCCCGGCCGAGTTTGGGCTTTAAGACCCTCCTTCTCGCTGCCTGGAAGCCAGTCTTCTGTTTGTCTTTGGAACTAAATGTAGATCTCTCAGCTCCTCCCCCATCATGCCTGCCTGGACGCTGCCATGCTCTTGCCTTGATGATAAGGAACTGAACCTGTGACCCTGTAAGCCAGACCCAATTAAATGTTGTCCTTATAAGAGTTGCTTTGGGCTGGGCAGTGGTGGCGCATGCCTTTAATCCCAGCACTTGGGAGGCAGAGGCAGGTGAATTTCTGAGTTCGAGGCCAGCCTGGTCTACAGAGTGAGTTCCAGGACAGCCAGGGCTATACAGAGAAACCCTGTCTCCAAAAACCAAAAAAAAAAAAAAAGAGTTGTTTTGGTCATGGTGTCTGTTAAGAGCAGTAAAGCCCTAACTAAGACAATTACTCTCATGCAGATCCTCTCTAAACAACAACAAACCTATCAATGCAATACATTCACGTGGTTTAAAAAGTAAAATGTGTGTGTGTGTGTGTGTGTGTGTGTGTGTGTGTGTCTCGGGGTGGGAGGTTCTAATGGGAAACATCTTTCTCTTATCCATCATCCCCAGTCTCTCCGGTGACAGTCATTTTAAACTATTTTGTCTATCTCTTACTCGGATTAACTTAGTATTTCTAAACATTATGACTTGATTGCTTTAGCCTTATTTTATGTTTCTCTCTCTCTCTCTCTCTCTCTCTGTCTCTGTCTCTCTCTGCACCCACTCTCCTGCTACCACCCCCATGCCTCCTGCTCTAAACAACCATTAGTCTACTGTTTCCATAGACTGACCTATGGTAGAAATAGCATAATGTGTGTGTGTCAGGTGTTCAAGACTCATTTAAACTGCAGTGTGTATACATCTACTTACTTTTTCTTTAGGGCCTAATAAGGTTGTATATCCTCCTATGGGTATACTACAATGTGTTTATTCATTCACTGGTTGTTGGGTAGTTCCAATTGTTAATGCCTTTTGAAAGTTATGACTAATTATGCCATAATTATGTTACAAATTGAAGAATTACTACATCCATAGTATCTGAACTATTTTATAGCTCCACCATAGTGCATAAGGCTTCCAATCTCTCCAGATCCTCGCTAACACCGCCTGTGATGAAACCTTTTGATTATAGTCTCCATAATGACTGGGCAGTGGGATGCCATTTTTTTTTTTTAAAAAAAAGTTCCCCCATGATGAGTGATTCTGTCAATTATTATACTCATGTGCTTATGGGATATTTATTTTTATTTTTTTGAGAAATGTGTTTTAAGTCATTTGCATATTTTTAATTGAGTTATTTTTCTGTACACAATTAAGTTTTAAGGTTATGTATTCGGGATATAAGTTCCTAATTAAATATACGGTTATGCAAATATTTTTCTCTGTGGGGTGTTTTTTTCACTCTCTCAATAGAGATCTTTACAGTAAAATAGCTGATATAAGTTTTCTTTTGTTACTTATGAACTTTGTGCCATTTAAAAAAAATCCACTAGGCTAGAGAAATGGCTCATCTTCGAAGAGTCTGTATTGCTCCTGCAAGAACCTGAGTCAGGCTCCTTGAGTCTATGTTGGGTGGCTCATAATTGCCTATAACTCCAGCTCCAGAGGAATCTGATACTTCTAGATTTCTTGGGTACTTTCAGATACACACACACACACACACACACACACACACACACACACAGATACATACTTAAAACTAAGAAAAATAAATCTTCTAAAAATCTATTTTTCAATTGAAGCTCATACTATTTTTTTTGTTTTACAGTTTAACTTTTAAATTTAGATTCAATCTATTGTGAGTTAATTTTTATGTAATGTAAAGTCAGAGTCCAACTTCATTTTTTGCATTTTTCTATCCATTTATCCCAATACTACTTGTTGAAAATCTATTTTTTCTTACATAGAATAATCTTTGTGTCAATATTTAAAATTGACAACACAAACTTATTGCTATTAGTTTTATTCTATTAATTTTTTTAAAGATTTACTTATTTTATGTGTATGAGTACACTGTAGCTGTACAGATGGCCATGAACCATTATGTGGTTGCTGGGAATTGAACTCAGGACCTCTGCTTGCTCTGGCCTGCTTACTCCGGGCTTAATATACTGTAGCTGTTTTCAGACACACCAGAAGGGGGTGTCAGATCTCATCATGGATGGTTGTGAGCCATCATGTGGTTGCTGAGATCCGAACTTAGGACCTTCGGAAGAGCAGTCAGTGCTCTTACCTGCTGAGCCATCTCACTAGCCCTCTATTAATCTTTATTACCTCTGTTTTATATTGAAGACATTTAATTTTTCTACATCAATTTTTTTTCAGAACAGCTTTGAATTTTCTGCACCCATCAAAATTATGCATAAATTTTAGAAGCAATTTTTTAACTTTGTGGAGAAATTAAGCAAGATTCAAGTAAGGAGTCTGTTGAACCTGAATATCAGTTGGGTGAATATTGTTATCTTGAACATTGGGTGTTTTTGCTTACTTACCTCCAAGGCCTAGGAAACACTGAGGAAGGGAGTCAGAAAGGCTCTAAGAACCAAAGCTTAGGGAGGAAATAGTGTCTTCTGTACAGGACAAAGCGAATGTGTTTTTGAAATCACAGAAACCATGGTTGCCTGCACAAGATCTGAGTAAGAGCAAGCTAGTAAATATTCTAGTATGGAGTGGGGAGGGGGTTACCTGCCCACATCCCTAGCTGAGGAGGTATTGACAGCTGATAGTTGCTAAGAGAGAGGAGTCAGGTTGCTAAGGGTGAGTCTTCTGGTACATAAACCATACTCCAGTGGTTGGCAGCAGACCCCGAGTGTATGAACTACACAAATTGAACTCAGTAGCTAAAAACCAGCAAAAGAGGACTCCAGATTGGCAGGGAATCAAAGGGTAAGGGTGGAACCCGGAATTAGTGGGCAGTGGTGGAGGATAAATATGACCAAAATATATTATATGTAAATAAAAATATTATAATGAAAGGCATATCAAGCAACATTGCAAATCTGCATAAATATCTACGGTGCAATTGAATTTTATATACTAAAATATGATTTAAAAACTTTTGGGGTTAGAAGTCATTACACATAAGAATTAATTGAGTGTTTTGATTAATGGACATGGAGAGTTTGTAATTCATTTAGATTTTGTTTTATAATGCTTTATGATTTTTAGAGCGAAATTTATCTATTTTCTTAAATTTCTTGTTTAATATTCTTTTTGATGCTGTTGAAAATTGAACTCTTTCATTTTTCTGTATGTTTATGACAAACACATAGAAACACAGTGAGGTTTTCAGTGCTAGTCTTATATCCTCAGATTTGCTGGATTTTTGTATTAGTGTTAAGAGTTTTTCTAAGTCTCACCTGCAAACATAGACAACCCAATGGCATTGCCTCACTCTGGGGACATTTGCTTTCTTCTCTTGTCTAGTTGGTTTAGACACTACTTTCTTTCCTTTCTTTTTTTTCTCTTCTTTTTTTTTTAAATTAAATTAATTTAATTTTTACACTCCATATTCCACTCCCCACCCCCCAGCCCACCTCCGAATGCTCCACATCCCACACCTCCTTACCTCCTCCCACCACCACACCTTCTTCCACTGCCACCCATTCCTCCTCCCCTCTCCATGCGGATGCCCTACCTACCACCCCACCCGACCTCTAAACTCCCTGGGGCCTCCAGTCTATTGAGGGTTAGGTGCATCATCTCTGAATAAACACAGACCCAGAAGTCCTCTACTCTATGTGTGTTGGGGGCCTCATATCAGCTGGTGTATGCTGTATATTTGGTGGTCCAGTGTTTGAGAGATCTCTGCAGGGTTCCAGATTAATTGAGACTGCTGGTCCTCCTACAGGTTCACTCTTCTCCTCAGCTTCTTTCAGCCATTCCTAATTCAACAACAGGGGTCAGCTACTTCTGTCCATTGGTTGGGTACAAATATCTGCATCTGACTCTTTCAGTTACTTGTTGGGTCTTTCAGAGGGCAATCCCTTTTTGTGAGCGCTTGATAGTCTCAGTAATAGTGTCAGGTCTTGGGACCTCCCCTTCAGTTGGATCCCACTTTGGGCCTGTTGCTGGATCTTCTTTTTCTCAGGCTCCTCCCCATTTCCATTCTTGTAATTCTCTCAGACAGGAACAATTATGGGTCAGAGTTGTGACTGTGGGTTGGCAACCCTATCCCTCACTTGATGTCCTGTCTTCCTGCTGGAGGTGGGCTCTATAAGTTCCCTCTCTCTACTGTTGGGCATTTCATCTAAGGTTCCTCCCAGAGTTTCTTACCTCCCAGGTCTCTGCCCCCTCCCCCCCTAACCTCCTATTTCCTGAGGTTGCCTGCTTCTTCTTTCTGCTGGCCCTCAGGGCTTCATTCAGTCCTTTTCCCTCACCTAGTACCAGATCAAGTTCTCCTCTCCTCCCCACTCCCCACCCCCATCCACTTTCCCTCCCAGGTCCCTCCCTCCCTTCCCAGTTGTGATTGCTTTCTTCTCTCTCCCAAGTGGGACTGAGGCATCCTCACTTGGGCACTTCAGCTTGTTGACCTTTTTGAATTCTGTGGACTGTATCTTGGGTATTCTGTACATTTTTTTTTTTTGGCTAATGTCCACTTAATAGTGAGTACATACATACCATGCATGTCCTTTTGGGTCTGAGTTACCTCATTCAGGATGAAATTTTCTAGTTTCATCCATTTGCCAGTAAAACTCAGGATGCCCTCAATCTTAATATCTGAGTAGTATTTCATTGTGTAAATGAACCACATTTTCTGTATCCATTCTTCTGTCCTGGGACATCTAGGTTGTTTCCAGCTTCTGGCTGTCACAAATAAGACTGCTATGAACATAGTAGAACACGTGGGAAATCAATCTGGAGATTCCTCAGAAAATTGGAATAGATCTACCTGAAGACTCAGCTATACCATTCTTGGGAATATACCCAAAAGATGCCCCATCATGCCACAGGGGCACATGTTCCACTATGTCCTTTCTTTCTTTTTTCCTTCCTTCCTTCCTTCCTTCCTTCCTTCCTTCCTTCCTTCCTTCCTTCCTTCCTTCTTTCTTTTCTTCCTCCTTCCTTCTTTCCTTTCTCTCTCTCTCTCTTTCTCTCTCTCTCTCTCTCTCTCTCTCTCTCTCTCTCTCTCTCTCTCTCTCTCTCTGTAATAGTTTTGGGTTTTGCTTTCTTGTTTTTGAGACAGGGTCTCTCTGCATAGCAGCTGCCTATCCTGAATTCACAGTGTAGATTAGGTCATCCTTTAACTCATAGAAGTAAATCCTCCTGCTTCTGCTGCTTTGGACATTTCTTTCTAAAAAAAAAAAAAAAAAAAAAAAAAAATTTGAAGATGTGCTAAGTACACTTTCCTTGTCCTGTTGCAAATTTTAGGGTGAAAAGCATTTAGTCTAAAACAGTGGCTCTCAACATGTGGGTTATAGCTTTTTGTGGGTCATATATCAGATATTCTGTATATCAGATACTTATATTGCGATTCCTAACAGTAGCAAAATTACAGTTACAAAGTAGCAATGAAATAATTTTGTGGTTGCGGGTCACCACAATACAAGGAACTGTATTAAAGGGTCGCAGCATTAAAGGGTTGTAGAGAACCCTGGTCTAAAGTCTGAAGTATGTCTCCTGCACACGGCATATCTGGGATCTTATTTTATTAATCCAGTCTGACCATGTCTATGTTTGTTTCATACCAATGCAGTTGGAATATTTCTGCTAGCTTTTTTTTTCTGTCTTCTTGTTCCTATGTCTTTATTTCCCATGACTCTTTCTTCACTGACTTCTTTTGTATTACATGAATATTTTATGTAGCATTTGCATTTTGCCAATGATTCTTCACTCATGTTTTGAGTTATTTCCCTCATGACTGTATCAGACCTTATATACAGCATAACTTATCAAAAGCAACATCATATGTCTAAACAATTTAATTCAAGTAAAAGGTAGAAATGCTATTTCTATATAACCTTTGCTTTTGGTATTATTGTTGCAGGTAGTATGTCTATGCATGTTACAAACTCAGTAAAATATTCTTGTAGTAATTTGGTTTTATAGCTTAGTGCCTTTTAGATAAGCTGGCAGAGGATGTTGCATGTGCATAGCCACAAGCGTTGCCATGGTAACTTTCTCATTCATCATTTCTGCAGGGCTTCTACTGATTTTCTGAGTTCAACTGATCATGTAGAGTTGTTGCCTGTCTGGATACAAGTTGATCCCATCTATTTCCTTTGTACCCTGTTTGAATGCATCACATTTCTCTGCTGTGGAAGCCTAACAATACGGACTACCAGTGTTGCTCAGTGCACCTGCCTCTTAAATCAATATAAAAAGGCAAGAAATATATGTTTATATTGTCTCAGATACATAATCAGCTTTATTGGTCTTCTGTTTTTTTTAATCACATTACTGTCGGGGATAATGCGCTCTGAGTCTTGAGAAGTTTTAGTGCTTATAAAACAGCCAGGAAATGTCAGTTTTACTTAGCGTATGTAAATCTGGAATTTTTAAATTTCACTTTAATTTTTAAAATATCACTTCTCTGGATGTGGGATTCTTAATTGACAGCTCTTTTTTTTCCTTTGAATACTTTATCATCCCATTGTCTTCTCAATATTTTTGCTCTTATGAGAACACCTTTTTGAATTGCTATTTAAGTAATAAGTCATTTTCTCTCATCACTCTGGGGTCAAAGGCATGCACCACCACCGCCAGACCTACTTTATTTCTTTAATCAGAATTTCCTTTAGTTCCTTAGGAATATTTCTCATGGCCACTGAGGGAGCTTTGTTTCTTAACTCTGACTTTTTTACAGCCATTTCTTTGTTTTTCTCCTCCAGTGTATTTTATATCTATTTCTTTTTCATACTGCAAAAGCTGTTTTGAAATGGCATTGTAGATAAAGATATCGTATAGTTTGGCTTTATGTCTTCCTCTCTACTCCACTTCTGTAACTTCTCATTGCTGATTTCCTAGTTACACGATGGACTTTTAGTACAATCCTCATCCCTTGCCCACAGTGCTCAGATGTCTTATACAGCAGTTCTGTGGATCTCCTCAGGCTATTATGCTGTCACATGCTGTTCTTAAACCTTAAAAGAAGATAAGAACAGGGTCTCAGATCCTGTCAAATGATTTATTGCTTTTATTACTATAATTTTGATATGAACAAGCTTTTGAAATAAAATTATTGGATAGAATATATTTTCCTTTTATTGCACTCTTTTAATCACTTGCATCCTGTGACCTGACCTCTAGTGTGAAATTAACTTACTTGATTGAATTTGGTCTTTTGATAAAAATGCATAGCCGTGCTGGGTGGTGGTGGCACATGCCTTTAATCCCAGCACTTGGGAGGCAGAGGCAGGCAGATTTCTGAGTTCGAGGCCAGCCTGGTCTACAAAGTGAGTTCCAGGACAGCCAGAGCTACACAGAGAAACCCTGTCTCGAAAAACCAAAAAAAAAAAAGAAGCATACCCGTAAGAGGAAAGCTAAGCATAGTACATCCCCCTTTGTGCATGTGTGTGTGTGTGTGTGTGTGTGTGTGTGTGTTGTGTATGACTATCACTATTAGGATGAAGGCTAATTTCCCCCCTTAATAGTAGTTTATGAACTTTGCTATTTTCTTTAACTTGGGGGGACATAAATGAATACTTAAGCTATAATTTGGTATTTGAGAGTTTGGAGGTTATTGAGTTAGGAGTGTTTTCAGGCTACCTTTGTCAGCATGTTTATTATTGTTATGTAGAAAGGTAACTGATTTTTGTAAGTTAACTTGTGTCCCACCATTTTGCTGAAAGTGTTGGCTATTTCTAGAAATTTTCTGGATAAGGAAACTTCTAATATATAAAATATGATGTCATCTTCAAATAAAGATAAACTGACTTCTTTTTTCCTTTGATCTGGAAGTTGACTCCCTGAGGACTTGTTCTCATAGTCCCTGGAGGCGCTCTGCACCCTGCCAAAGAAGAAAAGCAATCAACAATCATAGCTAGCTAGAAAGCCTGTGAACCACAACAATGACTACAAAGATACAACAGTGGCACAGATACTGGGAGAAACCAACAGAGGAGCAACACTAAATGGAGCCAGTAGAATATAATTTTCTTAGAGAAGTCATGAATTTGTTGAGAGGAAGTGGAAGGGACACAAGAGGAGTTGGAGAGGTAGACATGGTGTAAATGCAATATTCATGTATGAAATTTCTCAAAGTATTAAATGTAAAAATATACATTTTTATCAAAAGCAGACATGAGTGTCAATGGAAACACTTCTCAAACATGGAGTCTTGGCACAGATAGATCTCACTCGTAAGATAAGTCTTTAGGGCCAAGTCAGAGAAGGTGAAGGTGTAGAGTATGTCTTAATAACA
>JADRCD010199619.1:0-21788 GCA_019843815.1 Montemys delectorum | reverse complement strand
CCCCCCCCGGATCTTATTAAAGTAGGGTCCAGGCCTTTCCATTGGTCAGTCAAGACATAAAA
This sequence comes from Montemys delectorum, assembly GCA_019843815.1. NCBI lineage: Eukaryota > Metazoa > Chordata > Mammalia > Rodentia > Muridae > Montemys > Montemys delectorum. Next base: position 21,726 of record JADRCD010199619.1, on the reverse strand, counting down.
AATTAAGAGTAAAGAGTGCTATACTCGTGGCACTAAGGGTAGAGCCTCCTCGACTCCCCCTTTTTGTTTTATTAGATAAGATTTTAGTGTGCGGTGAGCCCGTTTTATGATGTCTTGTTCTTGAGGATTGTATGGAAATCAGACACAAGCCAGGATATTTCCACTCGCAGCCTACTTGTACTAGCTGCCAAAGGGTATTTATTTGTTCTACTCAGCTGCATCACGGCAGCTGCTTCCTGCATTGGTTAGCGGGCCTCCAAGCTCTCTACACACCTTCATCCAAGCCTCTAGTTATATGGAGTAATAGCGACTCGGTATTGCTTAGTGCACTGTTTATACACTACTTGTTTGATCAGTGGCATGGCTGCATCTGGATCACCAAAGATTCTCCCTGCAGCTTTTATTAATTTAGCCACAAAGTCAGAAAACGGCTCCATGGTGCCCTGTAAAAAAAAATTTTTTTTTGTAAGATTTCCGCTTACCTCCCCTTTATTACCAATCTGATTTACCTGTTTAAAGACTTGCAATGGGCAACCAGTCTGTAGATTAATCTGAAAGTCTGTTTGCTAATCAACAGCAAAGCAACTTTGCCCCAAAAGCATATCTCTATCCCAAGCTTGATTCCCAGCTGCATGATTAGTGTCTGCCTGTTCATTAGCAAATTAAAGTGAAAGAGGCTGTGATCCGTAAGTATGGACTCAGCCAAGGACTTTATAACCTTAAAATCCAAAGCTCATGAAAACACTGACCCTGTGTATCTTGAAAAACTGGATAAACAAGTGACAATTCAATTCTAACTGTAGAGTCGACAGTAGGCCCCGCATCCAGCTCTCCTTCTCTGACTCTACCAAATGCTCCTCCCCTATCTGTTCCAATGCTGCTTGTGAGTTCGCTGCACGGGCCGGGAAGCCTCGAGGTTCTGTTCTAATGCTGCCTGTGAGTTCGCCTTCTGCCCCATTCCCAGCAACCTCTGGTGGCTGCGCTCAGCCAGGCTGGGTACAGTAGCCCTGCAAACGGTAGCACGGTGAGGCGCCGTAGAAGCGCCAGCTGCCAGTAGGGCCACACGGCAGCCACCAGTTTGTAGCGGTTCACTATGAACACTGGCCCGGCTGCTAGGCCCGACCGAAATCATGGCCCAGACTGAGGAGACCTGCTGCCCCAGGCCCTGCCAGGCCGGGCTCCGCAAGGCACCGTGTTGCCTACCACCGCCATCTTTCTTTTGCTTTCGATTTGGTGGTGGCGGCGGCTCCTCCCAGCGAGCTGCTTCCTCAACAGGACCTAGTTCTTTTAACTCAGAACTATCAAGCCCCAAAATCTCTAGTTCCTTTATCGGATAAAGAGATCTCTTTTCTGAGGCCTGTTTCTCCTTACATTTCTCTCCCAGGGCGTTCTTTCCCTTGTCTCTCACTTCCACGGACTGAGCGCCTTTGGAAGGGCCTGTCTTCTTTGGCATGCCTTTTCTTTTTTCTTTCTGAGCTCCTAACCTCTTATCTTGCTCTGTTTCTGACATACTGTCTTGTAGATCAAGACCAAACATGCCTCTCAGAGCTTACCTTTGTCCTACAGTTCTGGACCCTCCCCAAAAAACAGGGGTCTCCTCAGTGATGCCGGTGATGGTGAAGTCCCGGGTTTCCGGCACCAAGTGTGGTCCGTGCTATTTTCCCGCCTGTTTGCTCATTACCTCATGAGACGCCTCGGGATAGGCTGTGACTTGGCGCCTTTTGGCCCTAGCACATGAGCAGATGGGCTGAGACTTAGCACGCTCTGGCCCTAGGCACATGTGCAGACTATGTGTTAAGGGGAGAAGAAACCGGATGCCAGCGCCATCTTGTAATGGAGGCTGCCAGCTCGGGTGCGGCTCTCTACAAGAGAGAAAAGAAGGAGAGGGAGAGAGGCAGGAAGAGAACAGAGAGCAGAGAGGAGAGAGATCAAGAGGGCAAGAGGAAGTAAGAGCGAGAGGGGTAAGAGTAAGAGGAGAAGGGTAAGAGAAAAGGTAAGAGTAAGAGAGTGAGGAGGGGGCAAACCACCCCTTTCATTGTATGGAATGTGGCATGCCTGGCTTGTGGTGAGATGACTGTGTGTAAGGTCCAGCTAGAATGCTAGGAGTTTGATGCAGTGTCTGCCTGATAGAGCACACATCTCCTGTAGGGGCAGCTGTGAGGGTCTGGGCTGAAATCTGAGCCATTGGCCTCAGGAGCATCACCGAATGCCTACCACCCCTTCTGAGCAGATGCTCAGTGGGTCTCCAGAGTTCTGAGGTGGCTGTTCTCCTCAACTCTGGCTGTCAGTACTGCTCACTGCCCCACAAGCAATCAGGCCAAAGGTTATGATGGGGATTGATCTCAGTTCCAGGTATCATTACTTTGGTAATTTCATCATGAGTTTAAACTAATAACCTTTTAAATATTAGGTAGGTTGTCACATTGCCACAGCCTAATGCATCAGCCCATGATTTTACCTCATTGCAAAGATCCATGACATATATCTGGTTTCCTTTCCATTGTAAAATATTATGTAGAGAGTAAAGGGAAGCCAAAGAAGTCCAGAATGAGTGCATAGTGTTGAAATGGGAACAGCCATGTCAAGGCCCATTTTAATGTCAAGTGTTCTCAGTTTAGACTAAAATGGTGGCAAAGCCTTTTCTAGGTGCACTTGAAGATGCTGATAGTATGTGCAGAAAATGTCTACCAGATCTTCCTTTCCTTCATGCTTATGGCCTTGCTACTGCTCCCATACAGAGGCTGCTCTACTGAGATTGGCTAAACCTGCCTCCTGGGTTATTTTCTTTATATAAACCCACCTCATTATTTATCTTTATGTAATGGCCCTCTTCTTTCAGTTATACATTCTTTCCCTGCTTATTTGTATGTAATAAACTTCCTTGTTGTTTGGCAACATTCAATAACTCTGCTTCTACATTTCAGTTTACACAATAAGCATGCTATTTTATTATCAAGTGTATTCAGCTTCATCAGAACATCCAGTCCACTTAATACCGGTTTTTCAATGCATCCTCGTGTTTATCTTTTCTTCTTTCTTGACATACTTGGCAGGCAAAATCACTGGGCTCATGCTGATCATAGTAGTAGTACAGAATTAGATAGACATTGGGGCAATGCAATCGACTAAAATAAAAAAAAATGTGGTTTTTATGCAAGACTATCTAAAACTTAGACTCAAATGCTTAGTAGAAGAGTGTGTCAAAATTGAAATCAAGCATTGAGCCTGAGAAGTTTAATATTAGTTTAAATATCATGAAGTAGTTAGGATAATTACTTCACATAGGATAATAGCTGGAAAATATTTTTGATGACATCAACAATTTAAAGCAATATTTTTAGGAATTTTCCCTAAGAGTTATTAAACTTGGGTTCATAGAAGATTATATTAGAATGGGACATCAAGTTGTGAAAATTATCTGTCCTTCATTCTGCAAAATGACTATTTTCTTCCATCAGAAACTATGAATGGATTTAATCAAATTTATTAAAAACATTTGACATGCAGAGAAGTGTATAGAAAGAACATAGAGTTTTGAGTTACCTAGATCCTAATGCAAGCCATTCATAAGTTGAATAGCCTTTGCCAAGTTTATTTCAAAGGAACTGAGTTTTCTTATCTGTGCACTGAAAATTTTGAGTTTGGGTAATGTTTCATTAGTGGATAATGAAGTCAATTTAGAATAATTTTTATATTACAAAAAGAGAGGGAGGTAATATCAGTGGGATGGATATGTATTGTCTATGGGCCCCACGCACCTAAGAAGCATAGATTACAAGCTCTATAGTTAGAGGAGCTATGCATTTTTAGAATTTTTGGTATGGATTTGATATGATTTGGTATGGATTTGGTATGATTTATTGGTATGGAAAATATATAGTATGAGGGGGTAGAAGTAAAAGCTACTTCTGTCAAATATGAGATAAAAATTATTTCAAATATAATTTCACATTGTGCCAATGCCAGTACTTTCTTAATGAAATTTACTTCTTTCACCATGGATTTGGTTTACTCACAACAGATGCAAATTAAAACACAAAAACATTTACGCTGGTGAATGTGCACTATGTCCTATTCTTGGGACTAAAGACCTTGCATTGTGATATATAAATGAATGTATTGTGAATTGCAGCCACTGATTCAAAAAGTGTTATTATTCAGCCAAGCAGAGTGTTCTCTAACCAATCAAATTGCTTGAAAAAAATAAATGTAGAATTGTGTTCTCTTTTGTAATTGTGTTGTTTATATTCTTGCATTATTTGAGCATTTCGAGCTTAATGTTGGAGAGTAAACTCTTTCCACAAGTATATAGCATGTACAGACTTATAAAGAGAAAGAAGAAAGCCCACAGCTAGTATAAAACAATTGAATGTACATACATACAGCTTTCTGTATGAAAAAAAATAATAATGGTACAATTTAAAAAATGCCTTGAAGTACAACTGCAAATGACTATAAAATACTAGAATCATGCTAATGGCTGCTAGTCTACCAATCCTTCCATCAAACTACAAGTTTGATGAAGAGTAGAAAACTAGTAACAGCCAAGCTTTCATAATGATACGCAGACATAACAATTTATGTGTCTGATAAGCTTTAGAAGGAACAGGATGTAAAGGCAGAGATGAGCACACTTGACCTCGTCTTTGGGACGTAAACGTGAGTAGCAAAGGGAAATATCAGATACCCCATGAGATTGCTACATAACAATTCCCCAGTCAATGAGGAAGAGGAGACAAGGACCTGGGTTGATGTCTGTTGTTCTGGACTGACACTCAACTTTGCAAGTTTATAAATTAAATTTTTCATTCTTTGATTCTCCACTGCTCATTAAAAGGAATATGGGTGTTTGGGGTTGGGTTTCTTTGTTCCTTACAAAGCTTAACCATTCACAGAACTCACCAGAAAATAAAAGTATAGCAATTGAATATTAGGAACTCTAATACTTCCACAGTTCAATATTTTGAATCCCAAATAAGTGGTTCAGAAGCAGCAGACAGGACTCCTTCTTAGGCTGAGTTCTTAGGGCAATGAGGAAGACATGTGCCATTTACCAACATTACTAGATAATGTAATGCTGTCTGACTTTGCCTTTTAAATTCACACCAGTCCTGGAGAATCAGTATCACTAATCATTTCAGACACTGAAAGTTTTAAAAGATGTATAATTTCATTCAGTGACATGACAGTTACTTACAAGTGGTCAAAATAAAATCTAAATGCATATTTTTGTGGTTCCCAGTACTGAAACAGTTGTCAAATTCAACTCTCTAGAGACTCAAGTGGCTCTACTCTGGTTATCCTTACTCATGAATCATACATCACTAAAAGCCAACACTGGATCCAATTCCTGAGAGGGGCTGAATTGCCTTTAGATGTGTAAAATAAGGCAATTTTTTAAATTATGGATTAGGTTGTCTTTCCTGTGACTCTCTTTTTTTTAGAATGTTTTCTTTTTCATGAATACTAGATTTCACTAATTATTTGCCAGTAGTCTGATGGGGCTAGCGACACCATCTACCAATGTTTCATCTGGCTTTAAGGAGATAAACTCTTGAACTGAGCTCTGATTCTATGCCATGAGTAAACAATAGTGGCCATTGCCCTGGTAGGCTTTGTAGCACATTACTGTGATCCTAGTGCTCAGGAAGCTGAGGCAGGAGGAGTATTAGCTGGAGGTTAGCCTGATCTACTTATTGACTGTCTCAAACAAAATAGGATAGAAAGCAAAAATCTTTTACCAGAGGAAGAGTAAAACTCATTCTGGTTTCTGAATATTCTATTGTGCTAATAAAGATGATGTGTTGTTGCCAGCAAACTCGATTTTTTTTTTTTGATAACACTTAACAATTCTCTTCATGGTATATCACAAGCTGATTGCTAAACATAGTCCTCTTTTGTTGTTGTTTTGGATTTTTGTTTCTTTAGAACTTTTGTTGTTTTTGTTTACATGAATTTTGGTTCATTCCCCTCATTTTGTGGGAAGTCATGGGAACATTTGACTTACATCTTCCTTTGGTTACCTTACTGTACTGGTGGGAGAAGGCTGCTTTTTCTGTCTGACATGTGGTGGGATGCACATTGAAACTTCTAATTATATGAAAGACTGAGCCATGGTGAGAATGTTGAGACTTCATTTGCATGCTGCTTATATGATGTTGTTCTGGAACTTTTACCAGTCTCGTAGCAGCCAGCCCTACCATCTGCTTGGTAAGCATAGGGAATGAACCATCCAGCAGGCTGCATCAGACTTGTGTATAATCCCTTCATCCATGCTGGAAGGAGTATATACACACTCTGTAGGAGATCAGTTTACTTGCAAATCAAATTCATTCTTTCATCCTTCTTTTCCTGTTACTAAAAAAGTATCATCTTTCTGTGTTGAAAATACTTATATCTTCATTGAGAAAGACATTAGAATATAAATGTCTCCCTGAAAGCTAATTTCTCAGTTGGATGGTGCAAATGTTGCAAACATTGGAATCAGACCCATTCCATATGCATTTACGGTACCTGATTCATGCCCTAAAGATAACACAGAGTTACCTTGTCTGATCAGAACTGTTGTGATCATAAAAAGAGAAGGAGCTATAAGAATTTGTTCTGGCAAGGTGTAGGGGAAGGGGTACCTCAGTAGGCCCATGCTGAGGCACCTCCCCGCCCCCCGCCAGGGACCAGACACACACAGGTATAGTATAGAATAGAGTTTATTTAGGGCATTGGCAGGGGAGTTAAAAGGGTAGCAGACGCAGAGACACGGGGAGAGAGAAGGAGAGAGTAGAGAAGTAGGGGCTGGCCATGATCACGTGGAGAGAGGGGGGAGTGGAATGGGGAGAGAGGGGGAACAAAGGGGCAAGAGGCAAGGGAGAGAAGCAGGAGTAAGAGAGAGAGGAGGGGCAAGCAGCCCTTTTTATAGGGTCAGGCCTACCTGGCCATTGCCTGCTAACTGTAGGGAGGAGCATACCTGGCTGCTGTCAGGTATCTGTGGGGGTGGACTTTAGACAGAATAGCAACAAGGGTTATTGCAGCACTACCTAAAAATTGACTTTTCAAGAATGTCACTTTTAGATCCTGTAGTTGTTGATGTCCCACCCCCTGAAGGGGTTTGTTTAAAGTATACTGCCACCTAGTGCCCACTTTTGTCCTGAATACATGTAAAGCAGAGTTCTTCAGTTGTTATATTTGTTAAGGTCTATTATCTTGAGTAGAATAATTGCTGACTTTTGCATGTATATATCTGTTTTCTTCTAGGAAAAGAAGAGTATATTGCCACATTCAAGGGATCTGAATACTTCTGCTATGACTTATCTCAAAACCCCATTCAAAGCAGCAGCGATGAAATAACTCTATCCTTTAAAACTCTTCAGAGGAACGGACTGATGCTTCACACAGGGAAATCAGCTGATTATGTCAATCTTGCCTTGAAAAATGGAGCTGTCTCTCTGGTCATTAATTTGGGCTCAGGGGCCTTTGAAGCACTAGTGGAGCCTGTGAATGGAAAATTTAATGATAATGCCTGGCATGATGTGAAAGTCACCAGGAATCTGCGTCAGGTAACAACGCAGTGGATAAGACAGTAATGCCTTGGTTTCTTGCTACAGCTATGCCTGTGGTGCTTATAGCTGTCTGTGTGGTACTTGAAAACTCTACCCACGTGATGTAGGGCTCCTCAGATTAGCTTTTCCTTCTGAGATGAATTTTCCTACCACACTTGAGCAGGGGCATATCTAGAAAGTTCTGGGGACCCAAAGGCTATTTTAGTACAGTGACAAAGGATTATTTTCCAGGGAGCTGCAAGATATCCCTGTGACCTACCCTTCCTGTAATGTGTATGATTTTGTTTTTTTTTTTTGTTTTTTGATTTAAAATTATAGTTTTCATAGAGATCATTTGGAAGCATGCACATTAAATTACACTTCCTTTCATGTAGTTATAAAGAACAAACAAACAAAGAAACAAACAAACAAAAACCTTTGTTTTGTCACTTGGGATTGCATCGATTCCTATGCCTTCCCCTTCCCAACCCCAAAATGGGAGCATAAAATGTCCCTGAGGGAAAAAGATCAATGTTGTGTGTAACCTATATTCTGAAAGTTTCTGTTTATGAAGATATTTTTAATTTAGCACGGATACTTTAACTTAAGCTATGAATGATATGAAAAGTCACTTCATCCTCTCCTATTAGAACATAGGTATATTTACATATTTAAATTCTTACACAAGTCTATATACTAGAAAATTCACACTTTTTACTGAATCATGAGTCTACATATACTGTATGGCTTTAAATAAGACATATTACAATATATGCTGAAAGCCAATTAGATTGTTTTCATATTTTCATCATTATGAGTTCTGATTATATGATATTTTATTTTATAATGTATCATTTTCTTAAGTGTTGACAGTGACTAATTTTTGAATGGTAAATGTTAATCAAAAACTAATATCCTTAATGTATTTGTTGTTTCTCTGAACAGTTGCAAGAATGACCGATTGACTCTGGTTTTCCTTTACTAAAGTGGCCCTCTTTGTGGGCTGTTAACTAACCCTTTCCTTCCTGCTTCTGAGAGGCTTCAACTATCTGAGCTAGACAAGAAAAAGTTGCTTAGGCAAGGAGATTTAGTTACATTCAGGCAGACAAGAAAAACTTAAAAATTCTGAGAGTTTCCAAGGCTTTTCAGATGCCCACAGGCATGGGAGGAGCCACATGCTTCCCACTGTGTTGGGAGTGGGCAGCCACAGTCAGCCTGGTTATAGACCATGAGTTTCCTGTCAGTTTGTCTCTTTGGTTTCTGTTTTCATTTTTTTTCTCTCATATTCTCACCAAGAGACTGGAGGCTCATCTGAGATGATCAAAGAAGGAAGGGTGGGCCTTGAGGAGCCCACTTTCTAGATTTGCCTTTGCTCAGGTTACAAAGCAAGTTGAGAATTCTTCATAGCTCCAAGAAAACAAGTTTATGCAGCCAGGGTGCATGTGCAGCAGGAGAGATTACAAACAAGTCCATTCTACTCATTACGTGTGTCAGGATCTCTGCTCTGTTTCATTGCAGTATACTGTGACCCTAAAGTCCATCAATATGACCGAAGGAAGTTTTGGAATTGAGGAGGAGTCCTTGTATGCTGTAAAATTGAGTAGTAGGGCAAAGCCAACTGATTCCTACTAATTTGCTGGGACTGGGTGTGGGTGTGGAGGGGGGCTTTGATGGGCCCAGGGTGACAATGGCCAGCTGATAGGCTTCAGGCCTTTGAATGAATCCTTTGCAAATGTTTACAATGGCTCTCAGTGGTCCTCAGGAAGAATAAGGGAACAGTGCCATGTGTCTGTTTCTAGTCGCAAGAGATGAACAAGGGCAGGAAAAGACTGTCTCCTCTGTGGAGGCCTATTTGTTAGTCTGCTTTTTCTTGTAAAATTTTTTTGCCCTTTTTCTATGTTACTAACATGCTTAATAACTAACATGTCATTCATGGAATGTTTCATTCTACTAACCGTTACCTGAATCAAAAAAATGTACTAACATGGTAGAGACCATCATATTTTTTAAGTAACGATCGATCGTTATTCTGTTCACAGTTTTTAATTTCCTTTCTCCCCCCTTCTCCACAAAGCACTCAGGCATTGGACACGCTATGGTAAACAAACTACATTGTTCGGTAGATATCATTCTAATTGTTTCTTATTTTGGGTTTGCCGTGTGTTTCCTTTCTTTCTTTTAACTGTAGACATCATTAACAAAAGAGGAACTGCGGTTGGTACTCTTCTGCTTACCTCGACCTCCTTCTTTTCGTCTGTTGTTGACTTTCTTATTTTTTACCTATTCCTGTCAACCTCTGTTTTCGAACTCACCTGTAGGGACATCGTTAACGTTTCGAAATTTTTTTTATTTTCTTATTTTTTATTTTTTATTTGCATCCAGCTGTGGTTAACAAGAGATAAGAAAATGGTGGCTGGCCGGAGTGACCGCAGGCTCAGCCAGTCTCTAACCATTCATGATGCATGGCATGGAAACTTGGTTTGGGAATGTTGGAGATGCCACAATCACTCATCTTTACGTCATCATTAAGCAGTTATCTTTCTCCTTTGGTTCTCCCAGTCTCTTCCCTTCCCTTCCCTCCCCTCCCCTCCCCTCCCCTCCCTTCCCCTTCCCTTCCTTTCCGTTCCCTTCCCTTCCCTTCCCTTCCCTTCCCCTTCCCTTCCCTTCCCTCCCCTCCCCTTCCCCTCCCTTCCCCTTCCCCTTCCTTCCCCTTCCCTTCCCTCCCCTTCCCTTCCTTCCCCTCCCCTCCCCTCCCTTCCCTTCCCTTCCCTTCCCTTTCTGAACGTTCTTTACCTCCTGCATGCGCATCTGAGTGCTGCTTCACTGATTGTTTTGCACCTCGTCTTCCCTCAGCATGCTTCAGGCACTTGCATGTTCAACAGTTGCTGCTCAATAGTGCAAACAGTGATGTTGCTGGAACTAGCTTGCGCCTTTTCTGTTCACAAGGTGCACGTTGTGATTAGTGAATAACAGAGGACTAAACTTTACTAATATGTACACCAGCCAAACTAACCTAGGAGGCATTTTACTAACACCATTTTTGTGTCTGCTAAATAACTTTTGAGTTGCAGCAGGGATGATGCTGACACTAGTTCAATGATCAGTTAACTCTCTAACTAGATTAGAATCTCTCAGGGCTAGCTGAATAGAATCCAAGAATAAACCTCAAACAGACATGAAAATGGGTTCCGACACAGGGCTAAAACTGAAAACCAAACAAACATAAAAAAAAAAAAAGGCAAAACAAAAAATAAAAATAAAACAAAACACAAAACAGGCATATCCCAGGATTACAGCATGTAGGTCTGAGTATAGCGTGTCCTTTCCCTGTGCTTTGTTATCTAGGTGACAATATCAGTGGATGGGATTCTTACCACAACGGGCTACACGCAAGAAGATTACACCATGCTTGGGTCTGATGATTTTTTCTATGTTGGAGGCAGCCCCAGCACAGCCGACCTTCCAGGGTCACCAGTCAGTAACAACTTTATGGGCTGTCTCAAAGAGGTAACTATCGACGTCATGGAACGCTTCTTAACTCACAAGATTATCTTTGCAGATCGGGACTGAGAGCTTGTTTACTGAAGATCTGATGTTCCCAGAGTGAAATGGCACAACCTTCAGTTCAGCCTTGTGTTGCTTGTGCAGAGTTGGGTGGTAAAGTGCAAACTCACACATCATGCTGAGGAGTGAGGCTCAGCTTCTCACAGTGGCTATTTTCCTGGATAGCTTTGTATCAGCTCTAAGAGGACATCAAACAAAATGAGATTTGGGTCTAAAGTTGTACTAAGGGATAGTTGCTTGTTTCAAGGTAACTGTCTGGGGTATTCTATGTACTGTGGTGACTTGTTTGAGAGAAAAGAAAAAGAAAGAAAAGAATTAGGCTACAAGAGAAAAGACATGACATATATTAACAAAGCTAAAACAGAAAACAAAACCCAAAGTGCACAATGAACCACTTATGCTGCCACATTTTAATTGTGTCCTGAAGTTGGGAGACCTGTGTCCTTTTGGATCTGGTAAGTTGACCTGAAGAAAATGAGAGCTTAAGAGAGCAGTTTCATCCCCTGTCATCAAATATCAGTGTCTGCTGTAAATTTTTATGATTGCAATTTAAGGGGAAAGACCAGAAGGGCCTTGAATTTCAATTTTATATTGTATAATTTTTAGCTTTTCTTTTTTTTCAAGACAGAGTTTCTCTGTATAGCCCTGGCTGTCCTGGAACTCACTCTGTAGACCAGACTGGCCTCGAACTCAGAAATCTGCCTGCTTCTGCCTCCCAAGTGCTGAGATTAAAGGTGTATGCCACCACTGCCCGGATAATTGTTAGCTTTAAAAAAATCTATTCAGTCACCATAATTTTTTCTGACGAATGGAGCCTAAAGTCTTCCCCTTGTTGCATGGTAGAATCATTATCAACTTACTAGTTATTTAGGCACAACAATTGCTACAGGAAAGCAATGCTATAGTTGTTTTGTTCTAAAGAAAACATGTCTATAAACTTGGTTGAGTTATTTTTATATTTATTTTTCATCCAAGAGTGAAAAAGTCACTTCTCAGCTCTGTCATCATTACTTATCTTCCAAATATTTTAGCTGTTTCTGCTTATATACCTTTGTGTGTGTGTGTATGTGTGTGTGTGTGTGTGTGTGTGTGTGTGTGTGTGTGTGTGTATGTGTGTAAGAGAGAGAGAGAGAGAGAGAGAGAGAGAAGACACAGAGATACAGAGACACAGAGACACAGAGAGAAAGACATCCCTGAAGGGGATTTAGAGCTGTTAGTTATAGTTTAACAAATGCACAAAGTTTTCCAATGGTAGGATGTGCTGTATGTTTGAATAAGGGTATTGCCTCTCAGAGATTGAATATTCTTCTCTAAAGATATAGATTATGCCTTAGGGTCTGCATTTAAGCTGCATAGGCAATAACAAGCTAATAAAATAAAAATTGTCATTATGATAAAAGCAGTATTAAAATTTTCAAAGTCCTTTGTGTTTAGAAGCATCTTAAAGCTGTCCAATGGCTCTCACAATATAGGTGGTGATTTTATTGTCTTTATTTTTTTTCAAACAAAGAAACTGAAATTCAGAATATGAAAGTCACCTATGAAATGAGCAACAACACTTAAGCATTAAAACCTGAAGCTTCCTAGTCCTCTTTGCTTGGTAATTACCATCATTCACCGTGTCTGAAAAATAACGTTGGTTAGGCTACCAACATTAAATATTGTATATATAAGTGCTCTATTTCATTAAAAGGGGAAGCACATTTTAGAAACAGATAATAGAGTGTTAGAATGCATGCCCATTGTACTTGTTTGAGTTGGAAAGAGGCTGAGTGTAAGTTCTAGTGCTAAGGCAAACATACAGAGCCCAAATTCACTGTGATGTGGAGAGGCAGGAAAGAGATAATGTAGGCCAGATTGGGAAGAGACAGAGTTATTGCAGACTTTGATTTCACAAGTAGGTTGTTAAAACCACTTTTTTGGACATTCCTACATACTCTCACCAATGTGTGATGTTCATCTCGATTATGTAACCAGTCATAGGCCACACTTTATCTATAAAGAGTGAAACCTGTGTTACACTAGAAAAAGGTCCAGAATCCAAGGACTTTTTAGCCAGAATGGAAATCTGGCTAAAGAATCTTTGTGCATCCTATGAAAAGTGAGGATGTCTGAGATACTGGGTTCCTCTGAGACATACGGCATTCAGCCTATTCTCCGGTGAGCAAGCTCAGTTTTCTGTTTGTGAAGCTGCAATGAATGCTCTTCACCTGAAATCATACTTTCAAAGAAAGGCATGCATCAGACTAACATTTTCACTGTTTAAATGCTTATACATTGATATATCTCAGCATTCACCTTTTTGTATTAACAGTTTAATAACAAACATGATGACAAAAGAAAAAAAGTATAAAAAAAAAATCCACATGGTCTTTCAAGTCCCTCTTAAGCCTGTGAGTACTTAAAAGCAGGTTTATCCTGTCTTCCTTTACTATAGATTTTACATAAAAATGTTTCCTCCTTGTTGAATGGGCATGTTCCATCTTGCTGCTTTCCATGCTGTGAGAAGTTTGACTGGAGAAAGTGCTGTGAGGCTTTACAGACCTGTGTTGTGCTTCAGTCTGCTTCCTCCCAGCGCGTTAGAGATTGGGGGGTTATAGACACACTCAGCTTATATATTAAAAATATTTCATTAGCGGGTTTTTTGATAGTTCATAGCTTCCACCTACATCTGAATCATCTTTTATAATCGTATGCTTTTCCTATTTCGGAAAGGAAATAGTGAAAAAGGCACCATGGGTTTTGAGCTAAACCATCTTGCTTTAGGAAGGTCTGCTTTGTAGAGGTCTTGAATAGAGAGCACTATGCCGATGTTCATTCTCTTGTTTGTTTTCCTAAGCCCTCGCTTAGACTTCTTAGCCTATAGCGTATTACTTCTAATGCCTTAATTAGAGCTTCAATTATTCACTTGTTATATTTTTATTTTCAATCCCTTACTATAGTCACTTCTGTAGAAGGGTCTAAGGGCACCTAGTCTGAAGCCATATAGGACACTTTGGAGAACAAATAATTCTGACAATCATTCTCTATGTCTGATTGTTTTGAAATATAGAAGCAGATAGACAGGAGGCAATTCTGTGAAACAACAAAGGGAGGACACAGGATCAGCACCAAGCATCAGACAGATAACATATCTGATTGGAGAATGATGGCCTCATTCTGATCAGTGGTACTTACCATAAAACTAGAGATGGCCTATCACATTTGCTAATTTATATCTTCATTCTTTTAAAATTAAAGTAGTAAGAGAAACTTCTTCAACATATTGAAGCAATGTATTGTTTAATTTTCTTTAGTGACATCTTCATTCCTCTGTGACAGTAAATGAGAGCTGAGAGCACTTTCAGCCACAGGACCACAATAAGAAAGTTAATTTTGTTAGACTGATAATCAAATTTCAAAGTAAAATAATGATGTGTAAAACATTAATTTGTTTAAAATGAAAAGAAATCATGAACAGGCTGCAGAGAAAATAACTTTGTGTCATATTTAAATTTAGTCAAAAACAATTCAAAAAGTCTTGGGAGAAAATGACTACCACAGACATAGGTTTTAGAAAAGGCAAAGAAAATTGCAAAGAAGGAGGCAGCGTTTCCTGCTACTCCTTCCTGTGAAACCAGACCCAGGCCTTGGGAAAGACACTTCAAAGTCTTCCTGCAGCAAAACCCCCACAAAGTCTTCTTCGGAAGGAATGCTTGTTCATATTCTTCAAGTTATTGGAAGCATCATTTAAAGATGAAATATAATTGCTAAGGGTGTTTGGTCATTTTCAACTTATTATTCTATCGAACTGTGTTTGAGTAACTATTACAAATAAAGTTTGAGAACCACAAAGAAAGAGGAATCTTGGCATCGGAAAGCTATGTTTGGGGTCCATTTGAGGAACACTTGAAGCGAATTTTCTTGAATACGAGTACTGTACTTTTAGTCTTACCTTGCTCATTAGAGGCAGTTTTCAATTACCAGAGACTGGTGAATATCTCACCAATTCATGTTTTACTCAAATATCTGGATAATAAGGACCAAGCAGTGACAGTGACTGAGACGCTCTTTCCACCCATCCTATCTGCCCTTAACTTGTCTGCATTTTGCATTTCTTAATTTCTTTGTGTCCTCAAAACATCTGCAACATCTGTTTCCCCTCTTGCTGAGTGGACATTATTTCGTATGGTTAGGAAAGGAAGCCAAAGAAAGGGAAAGGATTGTGAGTATGAATAAACCACCATAGAAGGCTTTATCTGAAGTGTGTTTTCAGACATGTGTGCCTGCTAGAGGTTTCCTAATCAGTGGCTTCAGGGCAGGTTGTGCCTGTGTGAGGTAATTTAAAATGCTGCCTGGAAGAATGGCTTGGAATGAGCCTGAGGAAAGATTCTTGAGAGAAAAGAAATGAGTGAATTGCTAAAGGGAATTAAATCCCTACTGAAAATTTCATCAACCTAATTAGGTCAGCTCAGCCTGTAATTACACATGGAGACCTTTATTGCTAGAAATCTGTAAGAGGCACTAAGGTGGGCAAGGCTCAGGGAATAGCCTGTTTTATACAAGAATTTCCCCTCACATTGCAGAAGAAAATGGTCTATTTCTGAACAGAGAGTGGAGTGGGTGGTTGGGTCTGTGTGTGTGGTGGTGTCCCTTCTGAGTAATACAGAAGCCATACCCTAGCGGAGGGAAGTGTTTCCTTTACACAGAGGCCCCTCAGTTCTTCTGTCTTTTGGACAATGGAAAATGTCCTAAAATTGTAAGGCTTATTTCTGTCCTTGGTCAGCCCAGCTGTTCTAATTTCCTCCTTCCAGTAGCCTTCCTGCAGAGATGAATACCACTACATAAAAGAACAAAAATCCACCACAGATCTTACATTGTATGTTATTTTTCCTATTCTGAAATAAGGTTCTTTTTCTGACACATTGGAGCAATGGTAGTGGGCAGAAATTTGCAGAAGATGCTCAGTGATGTTTGTCAACCACAGTACTCGGGTCTAGGGAGGTTCCTGCCTTACATGTCTCTGAAGTTCTGTGCTTGTCCTCTGCAGGCTGCCTGGGAACATTTTACAGTTCATTCATACTACCCCTCACAGGCGTTTCTTTGATTCTGCAGGGAAGGCTTGGTCTTTGCATCTCTACTTTTCCTAGCAGTTTCTCTCACACATCACATATTACCATATGATTTTTTGTTAATATTTTATTAATTTGGGTAATATGTGTTAAATGAGCTATTTTAAGATGTATTGCTAGTATGTGCAAGATTAATTACTTATAGGACAATATAGAGGAAGCTTAATGGACACTTATGCTTGGCCTGCCTGTTACCCTGACTGCCCTCATAGCTACAGATCCCTTTCCATAGTAAGTGTTTCCATGCTAGATCAGATGGTCAACTGATGTCATTTTGGTGGTTCAACTGGAACAAGTGAGGTCATGGATCAGGTACCTTCTTGCAATAACTGTAGTATATGTTCAGGCTAAAATCCCTCCATGCTCCTCTTTCTGGGCTGCTTCCTAAGAACCAAGTCTCGGTTTGCTGCCTCAGAGAGTCTGGTTTAGCTCAGACTCTCTATCAGACTAAGGAAGCCATGGTGATTTTCTATGTTAGATAACTGACCTAACAGAATCCAGTCACTAATTAGCTAATGTTAGAACCTTACAAACCCAACCACAGAGGACCACTGACCTTAGTTCCAATTCTGTGTTCTTTCCATAATACAGTCCTCTCTCATGTCTTTTCTTTCAATGTCAGTGTTTTAATAAATTTGACATTAGCTGAAATAAGAGTCAAATGAATCTTTATAGGGAAAAAAAACAAGGGGCAGCCTAGATTTGTAGGAGTTTGAAGAAGGGAGACTTAAGGTTGAGCAGCACCTTTCCTACTTTGGTTGTCATGTGCCTTCCTCATCTCTAGATTTACATATCTTAAAAAGTTTGCCATACTTCTCTGTATTATGCAGCCATGTATACTGAGGAATTCACAGGAAACATTTAGATGTGGTTTCTAGACTTCCATGAAGCATTGTGCTAGAATGTTGCTTAATACTGAGTTGACTCTGTACAGTGTAGCCTTGGGGACCGGGGAAAGAACAATTGGGGCAGAAACCAGACATCCTGCCATAGACCTTCCTCTTTGAAATTGGACTCAGGAAGTCCCATCTGCTCAGGTCCCCAAGGAACTGGAACTCAATCCTTTAGTCCAAAAAGCATCTGGTGAGTTCTTGCCTGGAATTCAGCTTTTGTAGCATAGCAACTCCCTTCAGAGAATGACAGATTTTTTATTTCCCATCATCTTCGGCAGATGCCCCATAGCCTGGAACTCTATCAGCAGTTGGCATAATGAATTGTAGTGCGTTCAAATACCAAGCTAGCATGACATGGTCTGGTAGGGGGCCCAATGACATTTTAATTCTAAGGACTTGATACATTTTGTAGATTATGACATTTTTCAGCCCAGCAGAAAGCAGCAATGAACAGTGGCTAGGACTGAGCATTTGCTGTTGATTTCAGCTCCCACTGAGCAGTGTGTCCTGCTTAAACTGGCCCTTTTACTAAAAGGGATATTGGAATATGTGGTTATATTTACTTATTTTTTAAATTTACATTCATATACTCAGTGTGTACACGACATGGCATTTATAGTTGACAGAGGAGAATTTACAGGGGTCAGTTCTCTCCTTCCATTTTTTGAGGTTGTACGAGATTGAGCACAGCTTTTCAGCAATGACAGCAAACACCTTTACCAGCTGAGCCATCATCCTGAAACCAGTTCAGTTTTAATTAATATCTACCATGTCCCATGCTCTGTATTGGGAACTGACAGCCAACACATAAAGTCTATTCACCCAGGAATCTATGTGGAGATCCAACAGAACAAAATTACAAAACAAGTAATATAAATAAGGAGAGGCAAGTAACCCTGGAAATAACAAAAGTGTGATTAATAGTGTCCAAGGAAACTAGTGATGATTTGAAAGACAAGGTGATGTGTATCTGAATGATAGAGGTGGTATTACATAAAATGTAACCATAAAAGTAGTGATGGGAATGATAGTGGTGGTGGTGACAGTGGTGAAATATTAGTTCTACCACCAGAATTTGAACCTAATAGGAAGCTTACAATAAAACCAACGACTATGTAGCATGATGTAAGTAATGACAAAGTTTGTATAGAAATGCAAGTTTATAACTTTATCAAGGTTGAGCCACACTAAGGGAAAATCTGAAATTCATCTAAAACTAAATGAGTATTTTACACTCAAAGTGTTTATATTTAGAAGAAAATTATTCTGGGTGCTATAATTGGTGTCCCCCCACCCCCAGGGGAAGCCATCATCATTAAAATAGTCTTAATTACTTTCAAAATGAAAGATAATTTTCTTATTGAGAAGCATATGGTTCTGAATAATAGGAAAATGATACCCTCATCTTGGTTGAGTAAGTATTCTCTCCACAGAGAAATTGTGGCTATGGTAGTTCTACACTAGTGTTTTTTTATTTTGTTTTGAGGTTCAGACATTTAGCATTATTAGGGCTATGGGTGACTAGTGGTATGGCGTAATTACGTGTTACAGGGGACTATGGAGTTACCAGGAGTACATGGGGATTAGGAGTATGCTGTTGTTAGGAATAAACGCTAGTTAGAAGCTTGGAACTATTAAGTTGACACATTTTTGTGATCCAGGTCATAAAGACTAAATTATCCTTTAAATATATTCATGTTTTCTGAGTCTTAGGTTCTAATTTTGAAGTAAATTCTA
The DNA here is from genome assembly GCA_019843815.1 of Montemys delectorum. Taxonomy (NCBI): domain Eukaryota; kingdom Metazoa; phylum Chordata; class Mammalia; order Rodentia; family Muridae; genus Montemys; species Montemys delectorum. The sequence goes on along the minus strand of JADRCD010199619.1, from coordinate 2,886 downwards.
AACTTAAATGAACTAATTTTGAACAAAAGTAGCCTATTGTTGAAAACTAATTGCATTAAGTTAGTTAAAAGGAGGAAAATTTTAGAATGAAAATCCATCTCCCAAGACTGGGTCACAACTTTGATCCTGGATAAGATATTTAAATCTTCTGAACTTGTACAATAACATTAAGAACTAATGTTGATGTTGAAAATATCAGATACAGTTGGGTTTGAAGCACTAGAAGGAGCTTCTGGCATCCCGCAGCATTACAGTACTGTGTCCGCTGCAATCATATTTAAGAAATATAGTTGCTAACAGTGGCTAGAGTTGGCCTGCAGACATGGTCCGCTCATAGAAGTACAGACAGTCACACAGGGCCCAACACAAAGAATGACAGGTTCATTATGTACTTTCCTGTTCTTACCATCTTAGGATTCTTAGTAGCTTATTTTTGGTTCTGGGAATATATTTCCAAGAGCATTCCAGTCCTTAGTAGTGTTTAAGACTTGGATTCATGCTTTCATCTTGCCCTGACCTTGAAAAATATCTGGATGTCCCCACCTCTAATCAATTTCTGAGGTTTTGTTACATCTAGGTTAATACTTTTCTCATCTAAATGCCCTAAATGGTTGATAAGAATTTAGACTAAATGGGAAGTCATTTTTAACATAATGTTATTTTTAACATTATTACATCATGCCAAGTGTATTTCTTAACTTCATACACACTGTGGTCGTTTGTTAAAACAGCTACCTTGTTGCATATCAGGAATCAGGAAAGACAACTAGGAAACCTAAAATATTTTAGAAAATATGAGCATTTGTCAAGAAACTTAACTGGTTTTGTCCCTCTGCACCTGATTTTTTAAAAGTAAGTCTTTTAATTTTTGTGGAAGCTGTCATCAGATTTCAATTAACATGACTTCAGAAATAAACTTTGGGTTTTTGTTTTGTTTTGTTTTGTTTTTTTCTGTATTCACCATCTACAGAGCCAAGGTTTAGGATCTTTAAATGTTTGTTCCGAGGCTTATTTAGTATACGATCTTCTTCAAGCTAAACCATCTGGGTTGTTTGGGATAATTAAACCGTACACTCAATATCATCTTAACTTACTGTTTAACCAGTATTTGCATATCATTCATATATAATACATTAGCAGTTTCTTACCAAAGACATGCAATAAAGGCTGTGAAGGCTCAGCCACTCACTAGAAATGAAGTACGTGAATAGCTCTGTGCCCAGGAACCTTGCTTGGCACTGTGTAAACTATAGTGCCCATGATTGCCATAGCAGAGTCTCCTTGGCTTCTTGAAGACTCCAAGCTCATATTCCTCTCCCAGGTACAGTGAGCCTCAGTCCTCATGTTATTAAGATTCCAGGTGATTGCAAATGCATTAGGGTATTTGAGAATCACTGGGCAGCATTGGCACCCTTGGTTATTTGGTACACCACTCAGTGCACCACTGAAACATGCTCAGCACTGTCTTTATCCCAGGTGTGGGTGGACCTCAATTGCAATGTGAATTTTAGAGAGGTTCAAATGTACAACTTAGGCACTCAGAGGTAACCCTGAGGATCAGTGAGTCTCCGAATCTCAGTGCCAAATGTCACAGATACTCTCAGTTCCATGAAAGCCTCCGCAAGGGCTTCTTCCTTCAGAACCAGACCATCTTTCACGGTTGAATTGTAGGCAGATTAGCCATAAAAAGACGAATTAGGAATGTTCCCCAACAGTTCACTCTAGAGGTAGCTGCTGTTTGAAGACAAAGTGGATTTTTTGGCCAGGTAATAAGCTTTTGAATCTTAAACACTTGGAACTAAGCTCACTACAATTAACATAGAATGCCGGTGTGTTTTAATAACACTTTAAACCAAGACTCATACTCCTTTGTTTGATTCTTAGAGTAATGCTCTCACAGCACAATTCTTTTCCTAACCAAGTGCGGCAAATCACTATGTGGGTTCCCTGGGGTTAATTCTCACTTTCGCATGCTAATATTCTAATTCAGAATCCCAATACACCATCTTGTTTTGTAGGTCATTGTTTATATAGGATTATTTTACTTTACACAATTTGCTAACTTAAGCGGATTTATATGCATTTCTTTCCATCTTAATTATTTCTTGGTATAATACATTATGCCCTAAAGGAAGTAAACTCTCCCTTAGCTATAAATTAGACAGTGGGAGACTTGAGCCATTAAAGAATCATTTAGGGAAAAGCTACTTCTTCCCTAGTGAAATTTTTCCTTTTTTTTCTTTTCTTTTCTTTTTTTTTTAACTAAGTGTCCCTTAATGACACTTCTTGGAACAACATTTACCTGTAGTTTTTTGATGACAAAATATATAAAGGACATTTTTAGCCAATGGAAACATCAATACTGTTATTTCCAGGGAAAGGCTGAGTACAGTGTTTGTTTTCATACAAAATCAACAGTAGTAAAGTAAGAACCTAAGTAGAAAAAGAACGTATCACAGATATTCCAAAAGCAAAGTGAATGGTTTATTAACATTGTGTGTAAAGTATAAAGTAAACATCAAGATCGCCTTCCCATAATATAGAACCTAAGACTCCGAGGCTTCAGGGGCAGCTCAGTGATTAGAAGCACTGGCTATTGTTGAGGAGGACCTGAATGTAGTTCCCAGGTCTTCATGGCAGCTCACAATAACCTGTCACTTTAGCTCCAGGAGATGCACACTCTATTCTGGCCTCCTTAAGAATTAAGAATACATGCGTTATACATACACACTTTCAGACTTTCAGTAAACAGTCTTATACATAAATAAAAATAAAAAAATCCCAGGAAATTAATTTTGGATATTCTCAAAGAACAAATAACTTCTAGATGCAAGTGCATTGGGAACTATACTCTAAGCAATAGGAGAGAATTTTCCATGCTCATTT
>JADRCD010199617.1:0-10716 GCA_019843815.1 Montemys delectorum | reverse complement strand
CTGGTTCCTGTCAAGGGAGGCAATGTCTGACATGGACTCCCTTGCCTGTTGTAAGCCTCAAGTTAGACTAATTGTTTGATGGCCACTCTCATTTTTTCTTCTCCATCATTACCCACACACCTTGCAGGCAGGAAAAAAATTGTTGGATAAAGGTTTTGTGGCTGGTTCACTGTCCCACCTCTGGAGGCCTGGTCTGGTTATAGAAGATGACCAGATCAGGATCCATATCCTGCATTGTTAGTTTTACCTAGGTTCACCTTTGTAAATTCCTGGTCATTTCACCACACAAGGTTTCCACATTGCCACCCAAATGCCACCCAATTCCAGTTAGCTCTCCCAGCACACACACTCTCTCTCCATCACTCCTGTTCCCTTGAGTTTGATATCTCCCATTCGTATTCCAGATCACCAGCAACATCTGCTTCCACTTCCCTGGTAGATCCATGCATTACTCTCTTCAGTCTTGCTTGTTACTTAGACTCTGACTCTGTGCACTATAGCTTTATTGTTTTTTACTTTACAGGTAATATCCATACATGCCATGTTTGTCTTTCTGCATCTGGGCTGTCTCCATAAGGATGATTTTTTTTTTCTATTTCCTTTTATTTACCTGCATATTTCATGATGTCATTTTTTTTCTCCCAGCAGCTGAATAATACTCTTTTCTGTGAATATATCACATTTTCTTTATCCATTATTTAGATGTTCCCATTAGGGACATTTAGCTTCTTTCCAACTTATGCCTATTATGAATGAATCTGCTAGGACATAGTTGATCACGTGTCCTTGTGGTAGGATGGAGAATTTGGGCATGTGCCCAGTAGTGGTATACCTGGGTCTTGAAGTCAGTCAATTACCAATTATCTGAGGAACTACCATATGATTTCCATAGTGGCTGTACAAATTTGCACTCCTACCAGTAATGGAGGAGTGTTTCTTCCTTCATATCCTTGTTAGAATGAGATATCATGTGTCTTTTTTTATCTAGCCATTTTTGCATGTATAAAACAGAATCTGACTATAGTTTTGATTTGCATTCTCCCAATGGCTAAAGGTTTTTAAATGTTTTTCATCCATTTGAGATTTTCTGTTTAATTCTTTATCACACATTTCAATTGTATTATTTGGTTTAGATGTCTAGTTTCTTGTGTTCTTTATAAATTTTAGATGTTAGCCCTCTGTTGAATGTAGAGTTGGTGAAAATCTTTTTCCATTGTGCAAGCTGACATTTTTGTCCGACTGACAGTGTCCTTTTCCTCACAGAAGCATTTTAGTTTCACGATATCCCATTGAAGCTGTTGCTGTTCTGTTCAGAAAGTTGTCTCCAGTGACAATGCATTCAAAGCCATTTCCTACTTTCCCTTCTATCAGGTTCCGTGTGTCTGGTTTCATGTTGAGGTCTTTAATCAACTTGGATTTGAGTTTTGTGTAGAGTGATAGGTATGGTCTATTTACATTTTTCTACATATAGTTAGACCCTCACCTTTCATGTCACATTTTGTCTGATATATTCCTCTTTTAAACTCTCCCACTAGTTCCCCTCTAATGGCTCCTTTTCATTTTCTTGGTTTTTATGTTATATCCCTACTATGAGAATTTGAGCAGTTAATGGGTGCTAAGAGACAGAATGTCATTTTTGTCAGTAGCCAATAATAACTTGTCTCTGTCTTGGAAATAATTCCCTACCCATGATCATGGAAGCAACCATAAAATAAAATAAAATAAAATAAAATAAAATAAAATAAAATAAAAACATGAAAGAGGAGAGACTTGTTCTGAAGAGATATTTGAACATGAGATGGAGGCTAATGTTTTTTAGAAATAAACCAGAAATCAAAATTGGAATATATATTATTGAGATTATCGAAGATTAAAATAATATCAATCAGCCAATAAGCAAATGAATAGACTGTACTGTAGAGAAGTGAAAAATATTTTGTGAGCAATCTCATTTTCTTTGCTTTTTCTGCTTGCTTTCTCCAGGAGAACAGCATTCTCTAGTACAAGTTCTGTCATCATAATATCCAGTCTCAAAATTATGTAGAGCAATGAAACCAAATACACTTGTATGGAAACTTGTGGATCATGTATCAAAATAAAGATTTTCTCCATATGTTTATTTTTCTCAGACATTTTGTTGCAGCATTGAGAGTATGATTAATATATCATTATTATTTATGACCTCCAAATTTGAAACCAATGACATTTTGAAAAAAGATGAAAAATAATATTGCTTTTGTAAACCCATTTTAAGACAAGATACACACATAGACATTCATTATATATATAATATATATGCATACATATTATAAATATATATCTTATATATTTCTTCCTAGTTGGAAGTTGGATGTACATTACTAAAAATAAAACCTCTCATATGGGATAGATAGGCCAGGACATATTTAATGTTTATGAAGGTCAGAGACAACTTTCCTAGTTTGCTGATATTAATGAAACTCTGAGATTGAGTTATTTAGAAGAGAAAACAATAAGGGTGTTCAAAACATTGAATGTTATCTTCTTTTGCAAAATGAGGAATGGCAAAAATCCCTTCTCTAATTCAACTCTATTTTCAGATTTCAGGAGTAAATAATCTCTACAAAGAACATTGAAAGATGAGAAGAAATCTACAGCCAGGATGCTATATCACTTAAGGATTTTAAATATATTTTTTTTGTATAACTTAATAATAGTGACAGATCATTCTAGAGAAAAGAATGTTGCATTGGAACATGTTAGCAAGCTATATAATGATAATAGAGACAATAATACATAGTAGAGAGAAAGAAAAAAGATAAACCATTATGTTGCAAGGTTAGTTCATAATGAATGGAGTGATTGTGTCATTACTCCTCATATTTCTGTGGAATTGTTTTAAAGATCAAAAAAGAGAAAAACTTTTACATACAATAAATGAGTGAGTACATATGTGGCTTATTGGCCTGAATGGTATGAGTGATAATGATGGGAAACTTTCAAATAATTTGCATTTATAATTTTAAATTATTAATTAGTTAAATTAATTTAAATCTATTAGTTATTTATAAGAACATGTTGACTGGCTCAGATATATTTGTTTAATGTCTCCAAGCAAATTAGAGGTGACTATGTGCTGAGAGAAAAGATAGACCGTGTTGAGAGATATAGTTTGGAGGAAAATAGTTTACATAAAGTCCTAACATCAATAATACACTGAAAAACCCCACATACTCTGTGTAGGAAAGATATAGTATAGAGTGTATTGATGTTCATGGGGGAGAAGAGGGAAAGGCATTACCCTTTCTGTAACAGGGTATTACAAAAGAGTTGAACTGTATTAGAAATAGCCTAGCACATTTAAAAGAAACTATTATTTACATAAGGACCAAGAAATGTTGTGAGAAATATATCATTAGGTGATTCCTTCATTACATAATAATCATAAAGGGCATTTAAAGTATGACAGCTAAACACAGGAGGCAATATAATCTATGGGTCTCTATAGTATATACAGCCCACTGATGCTCTGAATTCATGTCTGTTTTAGTGGAGGTAATTTTCACTCAGAAAGGGTTTCACCATTTCTCTTTTCTGTTCTCTGTTACATGAATATGACATGTTAAAATAATAGGCTATGAATTTAAATTGCTTCTGTTTTTATTTATGTTTCAAGCATTATAGTTTCCACACAATATAAATACTAGTGGTTAATCTTGTAGTGTCTCATTTGGTCTTTCTGTAGTGTGCTGATAGTGATAGACGTAGACTACAAATGTTATTACTTTGCCACTTCTGTTATTTTATTCTTTTGAAGGGTTGTTATGAGCTTTACAATATTACATCTGTTATTTTACCTGAAACAAACACACCCCAGAAGAGAAAAACATTATCTTTTTAATGCTAACATTTTATTTAGGAGATTTCTCATTACGATATTATCTGTAAGACCTAGCAGTACAGGAGCTCAGTTGGGGACAGATCTTGCAACACTGGCCCCAGCTCTTTGAGAGGTAGAAACAGGAGAGCTATCTCTACAAGCAAGCTCATCAGAAGGACAGGTCCACAATAAGTAGTGAGGGTATTAGTCGTTGTGTTCTCCAAATGCCTCTTGGAAGGAGTGCATATTAGAACATATGCACAGGGACACATGACGCACACAGGCCACAGGAACACAAGACCTAGAAGCAAGACTTTAAAAAGTTAAAATTACATCTTTTTATTCCATCTCATAGTACAATTTTCATTATTATTCAGATTGAACAATGCATGTTTCAACTTATGAATACTGCTTTCTTGAGTTAAAGTGTGCCCAGAACAGGTCTTAAAGGTACAATTTAAAGGCATTTATCACAGGTCTCAGAGAGACAATCCACTTTGATATCCTGGCTACATTTATCAAAATGGAACAGTAGTGACTAAGAAAACTAAGTCTTCAAATAAGCACGTTCCAATACTCCAAGATATTATATAACAATAAGTTCGTACATAGCATAGCATAGGATTTTCACTTTCAATTTTATACTTTTTTATCAATTATATTTATACATTAATTTACACCAAGAAATTTGTTGCTTGATTAATCTAGCTAAGAAGTGTTGTTTTTTTCATGTGAAAGTTCTTTACAATAAAGTTAATTTTATTAAAATTATAAGGTTTTGATGGCTCTGGGGACCCCTTTTAATGGGTTGCCTGGTCAAATCTAAACAGGGAGATGTCTATTCTTATTGTAACTTGATATGCTGTTTGGTAAATATCCCTGGGAGACTTGTCCTTTTATGAAGGGAAGCAGAGGAGGAATGGATGGGGAGGTAGAAGGTAAGGAAGGAAAGGAGAGGAGGAGACGAGGAGGGAAGGAAACTGGTCAGGATGTAATATATCAGAGAATAAATTATCAAAACATAAAATGTAACAGATCTATTCTACTGGTTCACAAAAATATTAAAAGATAAAAAAAAAACCAACAAACATGTCTATATCTTCCTGCTAAGGGGAGGGTTTGTTTGCATTCCTGTGGCAGAAAACAAAACTGTAAATACTCAGAACATGATATGGGGAACCATACAATTTTTAAGTTTTAGTATAGGCTCTCATTTAATGGGAGGAATGGCTGTATTGCTGAAAATGAATCCATACCACAAGGCAATAGTTGACAATAGTTAACAGGCAACCTTATGAAAACATTTGAGGACTGATGTATGAATAAACTGAAGTAAGTTTTATGTTATGTAAGTCACTTTACACAAAGCATTGCAATATTCAGCCATGAAGTCTTGAGAGCAATTACTAATTACATAAGGTTAAGCATATAATGCATTTTTAGGCATGACTTATTTCCAGGTTCAAACTGTAAATATATATAGTAATTAATATTTTGAAAATCTTGCCTTGACATTTTTAATATTATATTGTGATGGTGTGAAATTATGTAAATAAGTTTTTGGCATTTAAAAATCTTCTAAGGTATTTAGTGAGTACAGGCAATAAAATAAGAATAAAATTTTTAAAGTAACATTTTATATTAAGTGATACCTATCAAACTTATCATTAAATGTCTCAAGAAGATATTCACAGGTACCATGTTAATTCAGATCTTTGTCTCTTTAGAGCATATAACATATAACAAGGAACACCTTAGAAGTTATCTAAGTAGCAATGGCTTCTCACCCAGATGCAAATCTATTCTTTTTTGTCTACTTATCAAATGCTTAACAAGGGTTCTTTTTTCTCTGATTTCCCTTTTTTATTCACTAATTAACTAATTGATTTACATCCCAAATGCTGTTCCTCCTTCTAGTCCTCCCCTCAGAGTCCCTCCCCTCATCTCTCATCTCCTTCTCCTCTGAGAGGGTAGGGCCACCTTGGGTATTCCTCCACCCTGACACATCAAGATTGGGGGGGGGTTGGTTAGGACCATCCTTTCCCATTAAGGCCAGGCAAAGCAACCCTATATGCTGGCAGCCTTGGCCCAGTCTAGGTATGTTCTTTGGTGGTTCTTTAGTTGGACCTGCCAAGCGAGAAAGTTAGTTGACCCCTTTGGTCTTCCTGTGCCATTTTATCTCTTTTGGTGTCTTCAATCCTTCCCCCAATGTTGCCTGTACCCTGGACATCTCTCCACCTGACCCTACCTGCCCTTGGGGGTTGAGGGCAGAGTCAACAACACAGATTCCAGGAGAAGGTGAGAAATGCTGCTGCAAGCTCATTTGGGCACCGCTGTAAGCTCCTTTAATACCTTCCACCCACGCCTCCATTGGTCCCAAGAAAGTATCAGTTCTAAACAGCAATTCCTGATTGGCTCCATTATTTGCACCAGCAATCCTTGCTCTCTCAGGCAGTCCTCAGTTGGGTCCTCCTGTAGAAATACTGGTGTCACAGTAAGTCCTTCATTAGGTCCTTCTACAGGAGAAGCTTCTGCAGCTGCATGGGCCCCAGTGTTTACAAAGAAGCAGTCTTGCTGTTCCTGCTACACCCCAACTCTTCCATAAGACTCTCCCACCTCTGTCCAATAATTGGCTGTAGTAAAGAGCTGGGTTCTGATGGTGCCATATTGCACTGGCTTCTGCTGATAATGTTCTGATTGTCTCTGGTGTTGGCTAGCCTGGGTGTAGCTGGTTGGATCAGGCCTCCTGGGAGGCAGACAGAGCTGTGGGGTGGGGAGCAGGGCACATATCCACAATGGTAGTTGGAGGTGTGGGCTGAACTATTCATGTATCTCTTAACATGGGTTCTTTAAACATTATTCCATTCTGAGTTATCAATATGTTAAGCTAAGCATTGCTAAATAAGTTCTAGAGACATGTTATATGAGAAATGAATTTTTCATCCTGTACCCATTATGCTATACTCAGTAGACTCCTTCAGTGTGTCCAGTGTCCATCTACAGCTTCTAGAAAGTATCTACTAGAGTGCTAGGAAGTGCTTCTAGAGTAGCAGAAGATGAGCATGCTCTGCATTACTCCAGCAATATGACATTCAAAGATGGAAACTCTCTCTGGAGAGTAGTTCTCTTCATCCCTCGGAAGGAGGATTCTCAGTTATGACAAAATACAGTACTAAAGGAACATCTCTGATGGTTGCTGAGATTCACATCATGTCAGCCAATGTCTATCCATAGTCCTGGTTGTACAGGTGCTTCAGACTTTGTGTTACTTGATGTTATCCATAGATCACTGTTTAACTCTTATCTCTACTCCCTTACTATTCCAGTCTCTTGTTGTCAAAAATATCTGTTTTTATTAAATTTCTGTGTCCAAACTCACATGTAATTTCTGTCTTCCAAACTATTCTAGAGTTACAGAAGCCAAGTATAAGCTGAGTCTTCTGGAGGAGTTTTCCAATGGGAATTGACTTCTCAGTTGAATTTTGCTCGTTGATTGTTGTACTGTGGGTGCACTGCTGTTGAGGCCTGGTACTCTCTTTCTCCCTCTTGCTGAGGTCTGTGGTGGGGCATTCATTAGTTAAAAAGGAGGCAATGTATAAATGAGATATTTTATTATAGGAAAGAGAAAATAGGCCAGTCAAGTAGAGAGAAAGAAAGGAGAGGAAGAAAGCAAGAGAGCAAGAGGGCAAGAGAAGAGAATAAAGAGCAAGAGAAAGGAGGAAGAGGGCAAGAGAAAGAGGGAAAAAAGAAGCAAGAAAGAGACAAAGAGCAAGAGAGGAAAGGAAGAGAAGGAAGAGAAGCAAGAGAGGAAAGAGGGCAAGAGCAAGAAAAGAGACAAAGAGTAAGAGAGGAGAGGAGGGGGCAAACTGCCCCTTATATTTTATGGGGCATGGCATGTCTGGCTGTGGTCAAATGACTGGGAGTAGAGTCCAGCTAGAATGTTGGGAGCTTAGGGCATTGTTTGCCTGATAGAGCACACATCTGCTGTGGGGGCAGCTGTGAGAGACTGTGACTGAAGCAGGAGCCAAAGAGTCAGGAGTTATAGCTGAGCTCCTTATGCCCCCTGTAGTCAGAGACTGCCCACTGAGGCTCTGGAGCTCAAGGCCAATTACTTGACTGACCCTAAGTTTCCTGAACTGAGCACTGCCCTACACTGTCCCACAGTTGATAAAGGTTTGTGGTCAGATGTGGTACAGATGTATCCAGTGGTTAGAACATAGAGATTCAGACAACAAAAGTGAAGTTCCTAGACTACGAGCATTAATATCACATGTGGAAATTGATACAAATGAAAATATTCAAGACCTAAACAATAAACAAAGAAACAAACCTGAAAATTTACCTTGCAAGTTTTGCTTTATCATGGTCTACATGTCATTTGTGTGTATACTAGACTTGAGTACAATTAATCAGGCCAGTCATATAAGGATTCACTTGATACCTTTCTTCTATAAGTCATAATAAAGATTATTTCAATAGGTGTTATAGATATATCTAAATCTAACTACTGAATTCTAATAGAAATTTTAACAAGAAAAAACTAGAATGAGGAAGTACAATTAATTGTAGCATTTAAAAATCTTCACCATAATAAAAATAAGAAAAAAGAATTACATATTTTTTAAAAATTAGTATGTCTTAAAACACTAAGTTTTGGGTTATATATTTCAGTTTTTATCATATCATTCATTGAAAGCTTAAAACATTTTGATCTCTATAAACTTTGGGTTTATACTAAAGGTTATGTATCAGTGAGATAAAGTTCTATGCCTGATTTTATCTTAGTAACTTATCTATTTATTAATCATTTCATTTGTTTTCTTAGGTTCTGGAGGACATGCCACACCATAAAAATTGGTATGTAAATATCTGACATAATATTTCTCTTAAAACTTCACAAACATAGAAAATATAATTCTTTTTAAGACCACTTGCCTTCAGATAAGATTAATCTTGGACCTGAATGGAGAAGTAGTTGAGAATCCCATCAAAAGCTAGATGAGAGATCATTAGCATTCATTCTCTCTCTCTCTCTCTCTCTCTTCCTCTTGCTCTCTCTCTTTTCTACAAATCATATAGTCTTGATTAAATAATAATGTCAAAAATATATACCCTGAGAAAAATATTATAAGGCACATAGTAGTGCAAAAATTGGTTCACTGCTTTACACATATTTGGTCAGCTGACTTAAAATAGACACCAATTTTTTGGGACCAATTTAGCAAGATAATTGAAACAAATCAAAAAATAAAAAAATAAAAACAAAACAAAACAAGAAAAGTGGAGGACTATGTGGAGGAGGAAAAGGAGGAGGAGGAGGTCATTCTCCAGTCTAGTATCATTGTAGTAAAACAATGTTGACTCAATTTTTCCTATATTCATAAAGTGTGAAGCTAAAGAATCAAATGGAAATATTGACTCTCAAAGCAGGAAAAGTGTTGGTAAATCCTATAATCTTTAGCCACTATAACAATGGCTCGGTTAACAAAATAAGGGCAGCTTCCCTCTATCTTCACTTTGAATCATTTTCATAGTTCTTTGTTAAATCTATGTGTAATATGTTTATTTTCTGCACATCTGCTTACTACTATTTACTCACACTATATATTTTTGTGGAGCAGTTATGTGACTGATATTTAAAAAACTGCAAATTAATATACATATAATTATAGCTAGTATACATGGCACACAAATCTTTCCAAGGAGTAACCAAAATGATCAATTAGTAAATTAGAGAAAATGTTACTACCTGATCAAAATTATGAAATTGAGATTTATCTTAAATTCTGTTCATAAAGACAATATACTTATCACCACAAAATCTAATGTTAATTAACCAATATAATTTTCTCTTTCATGGAATTAGAGAAAATGGCAGACTATCAAACCAGTCTATTTCTTTGATTGTGAAATTTTATAAGACTGACTATAAATAGAAGTTGAGAAATAACTTTGAAAAGATAAAAGGATTAGTCATATTTGAAGACTTAGACAGCAGGTATGGGAAGTGTTTAACAGCAAAAATGAATCTGGATGTGATAAACACTTTCTTTAAAAGGCAAACACAAAGTTTACATTAAGCTACACTTTGAGTTAGAAAGCAGGTAAGTATTTTTAAATATTATAAATCAAATAGTTTAAGTGCATATGTTTTCATAAAATAAAATAAAACCTGGAAACAAGATTTAGAAAAAAAAAGGTTTTCTTTCTACTTTAGGAACAAGGAAAGAGATGTTCAGATATAAATTTGGCAACAAGCTCAGTAAACAATCAGTTTATATCAAAACATGAGAATAACAGATACCAAAGGTGAAAAAATAATAGAATGAAAGTAAAATGTAAATAACTGGAAATTAAATATTGACATATGACATAGTAATAAATAATTACTTTGATTTTAAGTGGACATTAAAGAGGAATTTTTAATTCTACAAATACAGCTATCATTATATACAAAAATAACTACCAAAATACCCACTTAAAGCTAATGATCAAAACTATGGATGATAGTGTGCTTGCAAGATAGCTTAGACATTTAAGGTACTTTTAGAGGACTCAGGTTTGATTCATAAGAACCAAATTAGGTAGCTCACAATCGTATGTAACTGCAGCCATAGGAGATATAATCCTTTTTACCCTAAAAGGTATATGCACAAATATAGTATACATCAACACATGTAGGTAAACATATAGTCATCTAAATGAAATAATCTTTAAAAGTTATATAGCATGATATAATTTATATATTTATTGATTATTTTGGAATTTGACACCATGAATCCAAGTGTCCTCACTTTCCATTCTTCCCCAGTCTGCCCCTCATCCCTTTGGGACCACTGTGCACATACAAAAATGAA
>JADRCD010199615.1:4434-15471 GCA_019843815.1 Montemys delectorum | reverse complement strand
ATTTTTCTGAGACATTTTCTGTGTAGCTTTGGCCAACCTTGGAACTCTGTCTGTAGACCAGGCTGGCCTTAAACTCACAAAAGCCTGCCTGCCTCTGCCTCCTGAGTGCTGGGATTAAAGCCATATGCCACTACCACCCGGCCCACCAATTTTTATCAATTGTTTTCTCCACAAATCAAGATTGGCACAAAGCTTGCCTATGAGACACTAAGTTAGCTCCCTGTAACCCTTGGTCGTTTTCTCTGAGCCATTACGTTGTAGTGTCCTGTAGGTCTCCCACGGGGCATCCCTACATTTCCCCACCTCTGATGAACTCAGTGGCCTGATTTGGCTCTGCTCAGACCTCTCAGAGCCAAGGGGGAACAAGGCCCTGCGCTCATCAGCTGTACCTACTGGCTCCCTGGGTCAGAGTGGCTCTGGGTTGGCATGTAGCTGAAGCTGTTGCCTCTAATCCACCATACCTGGTTGTTGGGGAGTTCCTGACTGGGCGAACCATCCTCCTTAGTCTTGGGGCAACCATCACCTACCTCTGGGATGGAGCTGACTGTTTTCGTGAGTATTACTCTACCATGGATGTGAACGGCTTGCACCTCAAGCTCCAGAGAAGCTCATTAGCACACAATTTGGCTTTCTATCAACTTTTCCCCTCTGGAACGCCATCCAGCTCAACACAAATCTTACCATATTTGTCTTTGAGATCCCAGACAGACCTCTTCCTCTGCTTCACTTTTTCTTATCTCTAGCTTGCTCTTTTACTTTACCAGCTAACTACACGTTTGTACAAGTCACTGAGATCTGCCAAAGCCTTTCCTGTTGTATAAAGATCTCACCCCACCAAAGGACTCAGCAGAGGCTTGAGGTCCCTGTTGGATCTCAATCTTTTAAAAATCCTTTTAAAAATCTCAAAAAAAAAAAAACCTTAAAAAAAAATTCTCTGATTCAGTGAAGAGGGATTCAAACATGGCTTCTCTTATTCCTAGTTCCCTCAATAGGCTCTGTCCCTCTTCTATGGTCCTCTAGCCCCTGCTATTTGTGGAGACCTCAGATGGAGATATCCAAGTGCTCCTGATGGCTTTCATAAGCCAGCCCCTCAGAACTAAGTTCCTCATATGACCTCAGGTTGTGCAGCTTTGCCTTAGGAGAGATGAGAACTTAATTACTATTTTTTTCTGCCTCCACAACAGTCAGACTGATCCCATTCTCTCTCCCATGTCACACAGCCACACAAGCTAGGCCAAGACAGGCTCTTTTACTGCTTCTTTAAAAGATTTTTTGAATTCCAGCAGTTCAAGTGCAGAGTGTTTTCTGATGGCCCTAGGTTCTTGTATTGGACATGTGTTGACTGTAGGGCACGGAAAAATTAAGCTGGGACTGAAATGTAAAACTCCAGCCTGATCATAGTGCAAGACTGGGGCAGGTAGAATGTAGGTGAACTGTCACCAACATTCCTGCTTAGCTATGGAGCCCATGTACTTAAACATGCCAGGAAGATGTAAGCTTATGCAATAGTGGCTTAACTATCAGTAGTAAGATTAAGTCTTTCAATTGGATCTAAGGGTCCCTCTACAAGAGGGAGTTTATATCTGGTAGTGTAAGCCAAAACAGTATCCTGTGACTGTGGAGGTGTCTCAGGGCTTCCATGAGACACTATGGACAAGGCAACTCTTATAAGGATGACGTTTAATTGGGGCTGACTTACAGGTTCGGAGGTTCAGTCCATTATCATCAAAGTGGGAGCATGGAGACATCTAGGCAGGCATGGTACTGGAGGAGCTGAGAGTTCTACATCTAGTTCCAAAGAAGACTAGAGAAGACTGGCTTCCAAGTAGCTAGGAGGAAGGTGTCAAAGTTCAACCCCAATGTAACACACTTCCTCCAGCAAGGCCACACCTCCTAATAGTGCCATTCCTTGGGCAAATCATATTCAAACCACCACAGGAAGTCATAGGTCCCAATAGGTAAACAATCTCTATGGTTTTACTAGATGAATATGATGTGACTGTCAAGCTGCCTTCTAACCATGTGTACTTGTACCCAGAGATCAGCGCTGTTGTCAACTTCTACTCATAACCACTGATGATGCTCTTAAGAATAAATAATTATTGCTGTGACAAAATACATAATTCTTAGCCATAAGTCACCATCTATAATCATCTCCTCCAAGGATCAGAGATCATTGCTAAAGGGATGGTGGTGGTGGTGGTGGTGTATAAAAGCCTAAGGAGGGAATAGAATGTTGTGTAACAGTTCCCTTCGAAATGGAAACATTCCATCTTGCTGAGAAGCTCTTTAAAAAGGAAAGTAAACAAAATAGCTACAGGAAGTCCCTAAAACTAACTAGATTCACCAGGGCCCCCAGATTAGATAATGAAAACCAAGACTCCCTCTCAGAGAAGTGGAGTGAGTCTTGAGTCTGCAAAAAGGATTCTCAGACAAAGCAAACTATAAAGAAGAGTTGCAGGTAAGTCAAGCAACAAAAAACAAAAGCCAAAACCTCAAAAAAGGCAATTGACAAAGAAGACTCTTTGAGACCAAAACAGCTTACCAGGAAGAAACAAAAAGCAGCTGAGCTGTCAGGAAGAGGTTTAGACCAGAGCGTCTTGGAAAAGACATTTTCCAACCTGTTAAGCTGTCTGCAGGTGATGCAGTGTACCCCACCTTCCCAGCTTTTGTGAAAACTATCACCCATGCTGGGGTGAGCCTTGGTGCTACAGCTGTCTTTGAGTTATTTCTGCCCCTGTAAGTGACTCCAGTAAAACTCATTTGCTCATCAAGTTGGACTTTGGTAGTATCCATTTGGTCTGTCATGGGCTTCCTATGTGGGGTGAATAGACATGTGTATAACATCTCCCACCCCAAATAAAGTTTTATCATACAACACACATCCCAGTAGAGATGACCCTGCTTGCCAGACTTGTACGGAGTCTAGACCTGGGGGTGGCATATGAGCACATGGTTTAGCTTTTTCATTGTTGAATGGCTGCCTAATTGTGAAGACAGGAAGCCAGAAGTTTATGAGGTGCCAATAGAAAAGGGCATTGAAGGTAGAATGAAGAAAAAGTGCCTTTGGGGAGGGCGTGTCCAGGACAGGTCTTTATGATTGTGTGGGCTGTGTACTGCAGAGACTGAAGAAAGGGGAGACTTATCTATTCTGACATTCTCCCAGCAAGTGTCTGTAAGAGTGAAGGGTCTCTTTTCCTAACTATTTGATAGCATTAATGCTAGGTGTGTGTAATGTTCTGACTGGGGCTAAAGACCCAAGAGTGGGAAGCATCTTGGTGGCCAAGAGAATGTTCAGTGTCTAAGAAAAGCAAAAAGTTAGCTTCCCAGTGGTAAGTCAGTGAGAGTCTGGAGTCCAGGCTTATTTATATTTGTATGTATATATGTCTGTGTATGATGTGTGTGTGTGTGTGTGTGTGTGTGTGTGTGTGTGTGTATGGTGTGTGTGTATGGTGTGTGTGTGTGCCATAGCACATATGTGGAAGTCTGAGGTGTGGATCTTCACCTTCCTATTTGTTTGGAGGCAGGCATTTTCTTGTTCACTGCTCACGTGGTGGGCTGGTAGACCTGTGAGCTTCCTGCAGTTCTCTTTCTGCTTCTCTTCTCTTGGTAGAAGCACAGTGTGATTTCAGATGCTTTGACCACTGCTTATAGATTTTATGTGGTTTCTGGGTAACTAAATCCAGTTGGTCAGGTCTGGATTGCACCACTGAGCCACTTCTCTGGTCTCAGACCTAAGGGTAGGAATACCTGCTTAGCTATTTTTTTACAGCTTTGGAGAGAACAGAAGAAGGAAGATGGCATGAGGTGTTAAGGGGACCAGATGAGAACGTTTCTGAGATGCTCAGTCATGGTGCAGAAAATCCTACACACCACACTGGTGAAGGGATGGAGTGGGGGGACTTCCAGTATCCTAGTCAGATCACTTTTTAAAAGTTTTATTTTGTCCCAAATAGTTTTAAGAGAAGCAAAAGGTATCCTACATTTTAGATGGTTCCAGACATTGAGAAGAGAAGAAGAGGTAAATAATATCATTTCCCTAAATTCATCACCAATGGGATGTTTGTAAACACCATGTGACAATCTATGTTAGAGGTTGAACCGGCTGTTCAGGTCAGGTTAGGTCCTGCTGGTGAAGCACTATTTTTGAAATTGATGTTAGTCTTCAATGTTTTTTTTTAAAAAAGGTTGACCTGGAGAAGGGGATGTCTCAGTGGTAAGTGCCTATCATATGCGAAGCCTTGGATTTAACTCCAGTGCCTTTCCCACATATACACAAAAGAAAAAGCTTGGAAGGAGAGAGGGTGCAGTTCAATGGTAGAGTGAATGTTTGTCACATGCAGTTCTGGGATTGATTTCTAGCATCCATCTGTCCATCCATCCGTCCATCCATCCATTCACCCATCCATCCATCATCAGTCTATCAGCCTGTCAGTGAAATTAGCATCTGATGCTTTTGTTTTAAAAAACTGGAAACTAGGGGCTGGCGAGATGGCTCAGCGGGTAAGAGCACTGACTGCTCTTCCGAAGGTCCTGAGTTCGGATCCCAGCAACCACATGGTGGCTCACAACCATCTGTAATGAGATCTGATGCCCTCTTCTGGTGCATCTGAAGATAGCTGCAGTAAATTACGCTGGATCGAGCAGGCCGGAGCGAGCGGGGCCGGCAGAGATCCTGAGTTCAATAGCAGCCACACACATGATGGCTCAGGGCCGTCTGTACAGCTACAATGTACTCATACACATAAAATAAATAAAAAATAAACAAAAACAAACAAACAAAAAAAAAAAAACCCTGGAAACTATGACCACACAGGACTCAAGTTCCCTTATAGGAGGAGTACAGTAGTGCCATAGTTAATCTTTATTGCCAACACAACTGGATTTAGAGCCACCTAGGAGACACACCTCTGATTGTATCTGTGAGAACATTTCCAGAGAGGTTTCTTTGACGAGGGAGGATCTACCTTAGATGTAGGGAGCACCACATTCTTGTTACACAAGATTGTATAACAAGGAGAAAGCGAGCTGAGTGCACTCATCTCTCTCTGCTCCCTGACTGTGGGCATGATACAAACAGTTGCCACGTATTCCCTCCACCTTGTCATCCCTGCCATGACTTCATCCTCAACTCTGAGCTCAACCAAACCCTTCCCTCTGTACCTGGCTTTTGTTGGGCATTTTGTTGAAGCAAAAAGAAAACGAACCAGCACAAATAGTCCTCTCTTGCCTGTGGTTTAGCTTTGGAAGGGTCCAGTGCTTGCCGTCAATCATGCTCTGGAAATCCTTTTTAGAACAATGTTTAGAAGATGAGATAGTAAGTCATACATGTTTCATTGGTCAACATTCTCAGTAGTATGGTGAAATCTTGCTGTGTTTGGTTCCGAGTCGGCTTGGCATGTGAATGACCCTTTGTCCAGTGTATCTACGCTGTATAAGACGCTTGCCTGTTAGTCACTTGGTAGACATCTTGGTCATCAGAGCAACTAACAGTGCTTTGTGGTGTGGCTCAGTGTATGGGCTCACGTAGCCCTATTTCACCTGACATTGCAACTGGCCCTCAACTGCAAAAGTAGCAGTGCTGGCAACTTGGATCACCTAAGGGAAGCCATGAAATGCTTCCTTTAAGCAAAAGGTGAGAGTATAATGAGAGGAAGAAAGCACTCATATAACTTTTATTATGATACATTGATGTAAATATTCTATTATTAGCTATTGTGAATCTTATAGTGCCTAATTAGTATCATTAGTAATACTTATGCAATATATATGTATACTTATACATACATACACACACACACACACACACACACACACACACACACACACATCTATCTATCTATCTTAGTTTCAGGAATCCACCGAGGGTCTCGGAACATCCCCCCTCCTTGGATAAGAGGGATACTGTAGTCAGTGGGTCTGAATGAAGGCAGCCAGCCTCCTAGATGGCTCCTGTGTTCATTTAGTGTACCATAATCCCCAGTGGCTTACCTCATTCACACTACTTTCTTGGCTTCTGTAAGGATGTGATGTAGCTACCCTCCCCAGATTTGGAGCAGGGGCTGTTTTTCGCCTAAGAGACTAAATGTACTCCTACTCATGTAAATGCTTCATAAACATTTATTGGACGTGAATGGAAGAAGGACTGGAGAGATGCCTAAGCTGGTTGGAATAATCTCTTGTGCACAGTGTAGGAAGGAAACATCACCCGTCTCGGTGTTTTATAAACATTTCCATCACCTTTTCATTGGCTTATTCAAGAGCTGGATGGCCTGTAGCAAAACACAAAAGGATAGGCAGGGCTACCCGGCAGGGTTAGGAACTCTGGGAAAGAGCCTAAGAAAGATTTGCCAGTGAGACACGCCAGTGAGAGAGACGAGTCAGTGAGAGAGACACACCAGTGAGACACGCCAGTGAGAGGGTTTCACCAGCCAGACTCTGAGGAAGAAACAAGTGTGGGGAAGTGAGGAAGAGATAATTAGCAAGCCACATGGTGGGACAGAGCTAGATGGTCGGGTGTACTTAGATGAGCTAGTTAAGAACTTGCTGAGATAAGGCCAAGCTTTCATAACTAATAAAAGGTCTTCATGTCATTATTCAGGAGCTGATGTGTCTCAAAGACAATCGAGGTATACTCAACAGGGAGTGATCCTTGCTAAGCCATCATGAAGACTGGACTTCAGCTCCTAGCTCCTCTGTAACCAACTGGGAATTCCACAAAATAGCTGAAACTCCAGCTTTGGGGGATTCATTGCCTTCTTCTTACTTCTATGCACACACTCTTGCTCTTCTACAAGTACTGCTGTCTTTGCTGCGTTTGTTAGAAACCTTCATTTCCTAAGGACATAGGCCAAACTGTGCTGATGCCAGTGACTTCTGAGTTGTAAATGGGAAACAGATCACTACCCTATAAATGGGACTTAGGATTCTCTGCAGTAGAACCATAGTGGTCTTTGCAAATATGCTACTGTGACTAGTCCCTTCACTTACCCCCGTGTGTTCTTAAGATGAGTTTCTGTCCTGCTGAAGTTACAACATTCTTGGTCTTGTAAAAGAACTGTCATTTCCACTGTGCTTTAAACACACCTCCTTTACCTAGGAATGTGCACACAGCTGCTCTAATGCAAGAAATATCAGAGTTGTACAAGGAAAAGGGTACACACACACACACACACACACACACACACACACACACGACTGAATAAATGAACTGGTCTTGCTCAAGAACCACCCAAGTTTGGTGTCAGAGATCATCTTGGTTCAAATCATGGACCAGGTTTTGCTTGGCTTCTGTCTCCAGGCAAGGGGCAGATAAGTATTTTCTGTGATGTATCGTGACATCATTGGTTGTGGGAAGTGGCTTTTGTAGTCATTCTGTTGAGTTGCAGACCCTAGCTATGTTCTTTATTTTTTTATTTTTTATTTTTTTAAAGATTTATTTATTTTTATACATAAGTACACTGTAGCTGTTTTCAGACGCTCCAGAAGAAGACATCAGATCTCATTTCGGGTGGTTGTAAGCTGTCATGTGGTTGCTGGGATTTGAACTCAGGACCTCCAGAAGAGCAGTCAGTGCTCTTTTTTGTTAAAACCTTTATTTTCCCATTGCCTACAGCCTAGTATTTAGGGACTCACCAGAGTGATTTCTGCATCCAGCATTTATTGATGTCTCTTCACACAATTGCCTTCAATGCTTTGAGACAGAAAAAAAAAAAAAAAAAAGGATTTTTCCTGGTGACCTGATTTTGCTTATCAGCTTTTTCAACAATTTTGTGATTTTAGTTATTTCCTCAGGAAATTGTGTTTGATTCTAAATGAAGTACTTGAGTGTTTTATCAGCAAGTCACACACTAAGTGTCCCAAAGGCACCGACTTTATGAGTCAAGGCGGGGAAAAGGCCATTACAGGAAAACTTGAGGGAAAGGCTACACAGGAGAGCAGCTGAGGTGGTTTCGTGGCCCCAGCCGAAGGAAGAAGCTGGAATCTTGAGGGAATAATGTAATCTTGAGCTATGGTGGCATGGCAGAGTACAAATTCAAATGCAAATCTCTTCTGAAATCCAAAGAAAACCCTGTCCAATTGAGACTGAAGATGAGGGGGAGATGCTGCTTTGATCCTGGTTGAATTTTTTTTTCTGCCATTTTTCTTTGTGCAGTTGTAATTCTGTGTTCCTATGTGTAGAAGCCGCAACGTCTGTTCCTTTGTGTAGAGAGAAACTCCCCCAAGTTCCGCAGGCTGACTGGTGCCTTCCTGAGAGGCTTCTGAAGGGCTCCTGGAAGGCCTCAGTACATAGTCAAAACTACAATTTTTTGCACAGTCTTTTACATCCTGGGTGCTATGCGCATCATTTGTAGGCAGCTGGTATCTGCTCCTTGAAGACAAGTCATGATGAGGAGAGTTTGTGGAGACATGAGGGAGGAGCAACAGGATTCCTAAGTGAACACCCAGGCTGTAATGTCAGTGTCTTTGGAAACGCAGGTATGATTCCAAATTTCTTAGACTGGGCAGGGGATGCCCAGGAAGCAGGGCTAATTATTAAATAACCAAATACTAGGCAAATTCTTCCTTCTGTTCTCGGGGTCTCCATGCCTTCTGTGATTTCCCAGAACAGTGACACGGGCCCCGCCCCACTGTTTCCTCCCTGCAGGGTTGTAGGCTCAGTAACTTTTCTCCTTTCCCAGGAGTCTGGGAGCCACCACAGGCGACGGCTGTCCTGTTCTTTGCTGTTTATGCCCAGCCTCCAGCCTTGGGTGTGCCCTAGAGTAGGAACTAAATATTTGCTTATTCTATACCTTTATCTGCCCACTAAGATGGTGGCTTACTAGCTCCCACTCCAATCCAAAACACGCGACGTTCCTAGAGTCACAGGCTAGTCTAGAGGAGGGTCTTGATGACAGTGAGACTTCCGGTAGCCGACAAGCTCTTAGGAAGCCATCTTTTCCAGTCCTGTCAACTGTGCAATACACACTGTCATCTAAACAAACTATTAACCTGGTCAGAAATCAAAAGGGTCCCGGGCATCACGTTTGGATATGAGGATCTGATGAAGCCATCTGCATAAAAATGTTCAAAGGCATAAAAATGTCGTGTCCCATAGACCCCGCTTTTCTCAGAGCTCATGTCTCAATGCCAGGCCCTTCTCTTCACAGCCAGTGGGTTCCTCCCGTCTCTAGTCTGTAACTATCTAGTATCCACTGTGCACCACAACCAAAAAATCTTTCAAACACTAACCCTGAACAACAACAACAACAACAACAACAACAACAACAACAACAAATCAAATTCTGCAACAATCCTGCTCTTGACCCATGGTGCACATGTGGACATGGGTTTCCTTGTGGTAATTCACAGCACTGCGGCTCATAGGGTCCGTGCATTTGGAACTCTTTGGCACACTCCACAGTCTCACTATGCAGTACTACAGCCACTCTAGGCTTGCCACAACCCAGACTTGTATGGCAAGATGAATTTCCCATCCGATTTCACTGACTGCCTCTTTCCCTTTCCTTTCCATCTGGCTCGAGCCTGTGTGGACCAGCCACAGCCTCCTGCGCATATGTGCTGTGGGCATATTGATCACAAGAGACTGTTTTCCCTTTGAGAACTAGAATCATGTTCCTGGAAGAGCGAAGACCTGCCCTTATTGCTGTGTCCTTCACAAGGCTCTGTGAATAATTTTCTGGTGGAAAATGGAAGCTCAGGGAATGTTGGTTTGAATTGGAATAAAACGTGGGGAAGGGGAAGACTTTTGGGGTACTCTGGGCTGAAAGGAATCTACATCTAGATGCAGGATGCAGATTCTGAAAGTCACAAATATATTCGTAGTCTATAGAGATATCAGGTTCTTGCCTTGAGGGTGCTGTATTCTTAAGGAACTTACTATGGATCCCATAGTCAGAAGCAAGAGAGTCTTTAGAGGTCAATAACTAATGGCAACAATGTATGTTTTTGATATGTCAAGCAGCACCACAAAGTCTTAATGCACTTGAATTCTCATTCTCATAACAACCTAGAAGGAGGTATTCTTCTTTTTTGTAACCATGGGGATGGGTCAGAATGGCTAACTGACTTGTCCAAGATCACTGGGCTAGTGGGTGGAATATTTTGATCTCTAACATGGGAGCTTTCTTTGCTCACAAGGAAGGGCTACCTGCTTGCTTCGCCCACTCTGCCCCATTTTTTACAATCCTATCCTGGCAGGCACTTTCCCACTCTTTCTGCTGTGAATTATTTGCGGTAGTGTGCTGAGCATCTCATGAAGGGTTGTAGAACGTGCTATGGAAGAGCAAGAGGAGCATACCTAAATCAGACCAAGGGCCAAATGGAACAGTCTTCTCTGAGGAAAGCATCCAGAATATACTTTTGAAAATGGCTGCGGTGCAATGGGTGGAAAAGGGAGGGCTGCTTGTTTAATCTCCCCATTTTTTTTAATTGACACAGAGGCCCTGGAAAGGTTACTCAACATCATTGAGCTTCAGTCTGATTATCTTAAAGTGAACAATGATTTATATCACTCAGGGATGTGAAGAGCATGAACAATATGGACCAACCCTCCAGCTCCTTGACTGGCCTGATTTGTATTTGTAAATGGCAGCAGTGGTTCACAGTGGTGGCCAGGTGGCGGTTCTCGCTATGTCCACAGGGAGAGCTGTCACTCTGATTGAAGTTGGTGGTTGTTCTGAGCGTTGCTGAAGGGGGTGATGGTTGCTTTTACCATAACGGAAGGTAGCAGGCTGTTTTCCCCATGAAGGGACATGGCTGTTTGGTCTATGACTAAAGGGAGATAGTTGTTCTCATCCTGACTGAAAGTAGTTCTATTGTTACAATCCTGAAGAGACGCCATGACCATGGCAACTCTTTAGAAAGGAAAACATTTAATCAGGGTTTAGAGTTAGGAGGTATAGTCCATTATCATCATGGTGGGAAGCATGCCGAGCTGGAGAGGTAGCTGAGAGTTCTACATTTGGATTTGGATTAGCTCTCAGCAGAAACACACACACACACACACACACACACACACACACACACACACACACA
>JADRCD010199611.1:418-13212 GCA_019843815.1 Montemys delectorum | reverse complement strand
CATCTGACGAACACTGCCCTAAAAATATTGTTATAAAAATATTTGGTTGGACAAGGCTGCCAACACTGACACAATAAGCTACCAAAGCCTGTCTACAATGTATTGGAACAATCTGAAGCATGGACCCAAAGCCTCACTTATATTTTTCAAAACCTACTTTAATAAGGGTACTCTTAAATGCTTTAACATCCCTTCTGGCCCACCACCCAAAAGAGGTAGTGGAAAGGAAAGGTTAAAAGGAAAAAGGAAGATGTGGACTCATTTATAAATAGTTCTTTGGGGCAAATCCAATCTATGTTGTCAGGATATCAGCAGTTCAGTTCACACAAATCAGTAGTTGGACACCACTCATGATTCAGCAATTACATTTCAATCCAGCAGAAACTGCAAGGCTCCACCAATCAGCCTGAGTGTACAGAAGTGGGAAGAAGCTGGGAAGAACACCACCAGAAGTAGTTTGGTGCATTTCTTTCTATGAAGTCATGACAAACAATGATCAGCCAAGAAGGCAAGGATAAAACAATGTCACAGCTTCATCAGTGAAGAACAGCATCAGTAAAGCCCAATGAAACCAGCAAAGACTGGCAAGGCAAACCAATGCCACACAGCATCGTCCACTGTTGGCTCCTATTTATACCTTTTCCAAACATTACATGCTATCTCAAGCATCTACTTTAGCAAAACATCACATGCCCTTTTTTCCAGGCAGCTTGCAGAAAAGCACTACAGGTTTGTTTTCAATTAAAATATACTCCCATCCTGCTACTTTAACAAAACCATCTTCTGGTAAGATAGTTTGTAGAAAAGTATCTTAT
Organism: Montemys delectorum; assembly: GCA_019843815.1. Classification (NCBI taxonomy): domain Eukaryota; kingdom Metazoa; phylum Chordata; class Mammalia; order Rodentia; family Muridae; genus Montemys; species Montemys delectorum. Next base: position 12,397 of record JADRCD010199611.1, on the reverse strand, counting down.
GATACAACTGAGGCTCCAAACAAACCAAAAATTTCTGCTCAACCCCACAATTACCCAAAATCAGAGATCCTACACAATTGAATATATATAAGTGGAATTTACTGACATGTATCTCTGCTGAATGAGTATCCTTTCCTGAGAGGATACAAATACTTGCTGTTTATGGTGTGCACATTTCAGGCCAGATAGAAGCTTTTTCTACCTGTACATAGAATTAACTTGGAACTTTCATACACCCACAGTCTTCATGCCTTGCTGAAAATTAAATAGGATTTTTAAAATGGCACTAACTAGTGCCAGGAATTGGTTGCATATAACTAAGTTGTTGGCCCTAAGTACTTGTGGAAACCCCAAGCAACCTAGATTATTGCTATGGTTATTTATTGCTCTACACAGACTGGTGATATGACTGTATTGCTGAAGACAACTACATAATTCATTGAATGTGGATAAGTACAGCCAATGCCTACCTAGATCCATCACCCATACTAACTAATGCTCATGATACTCAAAGATACTCTGAGCATTAACAAAGGAAAGAGATAAACATCAACCCAGCTATAAACTGTGTTGTCTACAATGGTGACCTGACAGCATGATACACTAGTACCATAGTGGCACAAATATTCTGGAAGCAACCACCCAATATTTGATTGTATTTAAGGTCCACCCAATGAGATGGGACTCATGCCTGGCATTGCTCTGGTGGCCAAAATTTTGAGACTTGATAAGCCATGAAACTAGGGGAAAAGAAAAATATTATTCTTCAAAAGGAGCATAACAATATAATACCTTCTAATGGGATTCTGTTATACCCATAGATTAGAGTCTTCCTCAACCATCATCAGAGAAGTTTCTTCCTGCAGTAGATGGGAACAAATACAGAAACCCACAACTGAACAATGTAGAATGTTAGACCTTGGGACACTCAGTCCTAAATTGGATGTCTCCATCAAACCCCTCCCCTTATGGCTCAGAGAACTTCATGAAATAAGAGCCAGAAATATTACACTAGCCAGTTAAAAATGAAAGACACCTGGGAAAAATGCCTTCTAGACACAAGAGGATGGCCACACCTATGAACTCACAGAGACTATGGCGGCATGCACAGTGCCTGCACAAGCCATGTAACTCTCCTTTTCAGATTGTGTCTGTCTACTCACCTCCACTGCTCCCAAAGGACTACAGGGAACACAGAGAGTATAAACACACCTACCCCAGAAGTTCTTTAAAGACTGGGCTGATACTGCACAGAGAATTTCCCAACTCTCACCACTCCTTCATCTCTTAAAGTTGAAGGTATCACACCATGAATACAGCACACACACACAAACACATACACACGCATGTTCACATGTCAAAACACACACAAATGAATAAATAAATAAAAACATAAATAAGTTTTAAAATAAATTTCTATTTCTAGGCTGTTTCACCAGGATAAATACTGGTTAAAGGACATTTTGTACATAATGGTAGATATGTCAGTCACCTAATGCCTGTACAAACCCTCACTTCATCTCCATCTTATCCCTCTCACTTCTAATTCTCATGGTTTATTATGTATGGAGTCTCAACTCTTTCTAAAAATTTATCAGAGGTGTTGATTTTTGCTATCTGCCGTTCCCTGAGAATTAAGAATGGTAAAAAAGACTCAGTTCTTATTATGTGATTTAAAATCCACTGTAACTCAAAATTAATTCATGTCAATCCTGTCTAAGTAAAGCATATTCTGATCATTCTCTGACAAAGTTTCCTGTGTGCTAATCCTGATCATGCTTATCATTGTCTGGAATGGTTTTGTTATTGAGTTACTTCTTTTCTCCACCAATGTACAAGCTTGGAACCATGAATTTTGTTTTTCATACCCATAACATTTTATGCATTGCCTTTACCAAGGCATGTTAATTTCAAAGCTGCTCAAATGTGTATTTGAAAAAAGACAAATTCTTGAGGTATGGAGAAGAGTGATGCTTCAGATCTTGCTCAAAACACAACTCTCCCAGGCTCATCCTTATCTTCAGAGTTTATCCTAATTCACCCCTGAATCAACCATCATTTCGAAGACTAGAATACCTAGAAAAATTTATTTGTTCTTCTTCTAACCTTCTCTGATATCACATTCCTATACCCGTAGTTTCTGTTCATCATATTTCTAGGGTATATTTCAAATGTTTTGTTCTCATGATTGTGGGACGGTGAGCAGTTCTGACAGCCAGAGTCAGCCACCTCAGAACTCTGGAGACCCACTGAGCATCTGCTCAGAAGGGACGGTAGGTGTTCGGTGATGTTCCTCAGACCAATGGTTCAGATTTCAGCCCAGACCCCTCACAGCTGCCCCTGCAGGAGATGTGTGCTCTATCAGGCAGACACTGCCTCAAACTCAGACTTTACACACTGTCATCTGACCACAAGCCAGGCATGCCATGCCCCTATACAATAAAAGGGGTGGTTTGCCCCCTCCTCACTCTCTTATTCTCCTACTTCTCTCTTACTCTTACCCTTCCCCTCTAATTCTTAACCTACTGCTTGCTTGCTCCTCTCTGCTCTTTGTTCTCTTCTCTGTCTTTCTCCCTTTCCTTCTTTCTCTCTCTCTCCTTCGTCTCCTTTCCTTCTCTCTACTTAACCAGCATATCCTTCCTACAATAAAATAACTCATTCATACATTGCCTCCTTTTAATTAAGGCACTGTGCAGCAAACAAGCCAGCTCCGGGAGGAGAGAGAGAGAACTGGGCCTCAGCAGCAGGCCCCCTTCCACCTGGGAGAGAGAGAGAGCCACAGCCAGCCAGGCAGGCCACAGCTCAGGACCCCCAGCTTTTGGGACAACACATGATCTTCACAAACTCAATGATTGTGACCTTCACACTATGTATTTAAAATCATGCCTGCATGTGTTCTGAGTTTCAGAAAACTAGAATAAGTAACAAGAGAAATAAATATGTAACTGAGGAAGACTAACTTCTTCTACTTTTCATGGAAGACAAACATAGTGCTTTACCCTCAGCAGGACTATGCCAAGAAATTGTAAAGTCCAAAGCCTGACCACTGTACAAAGATTCAAAGAGGAGGAGAGCCATTTGGATATTGAATGAATGTCTCAAGGGCAACTCGGCTATGTATTTCAGATATCTGTAATTTAGAATACCATACTGATAGGGTATTTAGGCTGAGAGAAGGGATATATGGATGAATGGATGGATGTTCAGATGGACAAATGAACATATAAATGACAAAATCTAAAGGGTCTTTGTTCTCAGCCATATTTTGTAACTATAAGGGAATATCTTGACATAGAGACACATAATGGAGATTTGGACAAGGTTGGATAATACTGTGTTTTTTTGAACAGCAGCTGCAGGTTAAAGAGATGTCCAACTGCCCACTAGAGGTAAAACTTCAGTACTGCAGGAATTTTTAAAGGCTACTGATTCAGCAGAAAGGTTGTCAACATAGCATTTCAGCTCCTGATTGTGGTCAATGGTTAGCAGAAATCAAGTTTTACACAGCCACAGTCAACAATCTACCTCAATTTCCCCAATCATCACAGAGAACACTAACTTCCAACTCCCTAACAGATCCTGATGTATTTTCTTTAGAATTTTATTGGTGCTGAAGTAATTTATTTCTTCAACAGATACTATTGATGTATTCTTATTCTATGGTTATCAATGCAACTCAGCCAATACAGATTCATAGATCACTTCCTGGACTGGATGGGTCATCATCCTCCCTGTCCTTCCTGTCAGAGAAGCACCCTGGACATCTCTAAAATATGCTCAGAATCATAGTCCTACTTCTAGAAGACCACACTCTACCATTGCTGGGACACCTGAACATTTGCAGGCTTGTACCTTTGTGTGGTGGGAAACACTGAAAGGCAGTGAAAATGAAAATGACCATAACAGGATCTCTTAGGCCAACAAAGAGTGTCCTTTGCACAGTGTCTTATTCCTGAGAGGCTAAATTGGTGTGGGATCCTGTATCTTGCTCTCTGACAATAATCAAGATCAGCCACCTAACAGGTTGGGTTCATTTGGGAGCATTGTAAATTCTTCATGCCAAACAATATTCTTACAAAAGTCAGGGAGGGGAGCTATTACAGGCAGGTAGGTCTTGAGTAATAAAAAGAAAAAGTCATGCAAACTGTTTTCATTTTCAAGTGTCAGCAGCAAGATATCTGGTGTTTCGTAGCACTCAATCAGGTGTGGTTCTTACTGATGACATTGTTTCTTGTGGTTTCTTGTTAATCTGATCAAGAGCTCTTGTCATCTGGGTGTAGCCCCATCTGGACCCAGTTAGTCATCTCTTGTGAATTCTTACTCAATTTCAGGAGAGAGTGCAGGAGGACATGGGCAGGAGTCTAAAATGTACTTCACACATTTCCTCTTTCAGCAAAAGGATTTCCTCAAGCACCTCAGAAAAATGTCTGCCTTCTGAATGATGCTAATAGGAACAACTCACTCAAAAAAAAATAACCTCTGCTATTTAAAGCACAGCTGCCTACCTTGTAGCTTGTCTTTTCTTTGCCTTTACCCATAGATGCTAAATTTCACACAACACAGGGAAGAGAGAAGGAGATGCAATAATAATACTTGAGGAAATGACAAAGTCCAGAGGACTGGAAACATGCCCTGAAGGTGTCTCTCTCCAGTGAGCCCATGTCTGCTCTATACATCATTAATCCTCATTTAACACAATGGCAACCTCAGCAAAACAGCCATTGGGAAGCCAAGTGCCACTGCTACTCTGTATGCCCAGGGTACATCTTTCCTTATAATGTACAATTAATTACATTAGAGGCATGGGGAACAAATCAGATCACCTGCATTTATTGCTGAGATCTATTTATGGAAATAAACATCCAAATTTATGTCTAGGTTTATGGGTGACAAATATCTGCCTGTTATCCTCAGAGTGAAATAACATCATTGGCTATAGGACATTGAGCTACTGAAATTGTTCAAAAACATTCTCTGAAATTAGAGACAATAGCAGCCAGATTGGTCTCTCTTAAAATATGTAGATGTTTTTAAGCCTCTCTTACACCCTAGAATCACCTAAGGAGTCTTTTAAAAGAAAATTTGTTACATTTTAACTTATTTCTTTTTATACCCAGGGAAGGGAAATTGGCATATGATGGCGTTCATGTGAATGTCAAAGGGTGATTCACAGGAGTCATTGATCTCTTTCCACAATGTGGGTGCTTAAGATGGAACGAATACCATCAGACATGGCATCAGGCACCCTTACCATCTGTGCAGTCTTACCTACAGGCCCTAAGGTTTTTGTTGTTGGAGGGTCTTTTTCTTTTGTTTGGTTTGTTTTGTATATACTCCCACTTCTGACATGTTAAGACAGTATCCCTTGAGTCAGGATCTAGTTGTCAGTCCTTTTAACCTTCCAGATGTTTGATAAATGTAGCCAGGAATGACCACACACAGCATACCCAATCCTATGATTACACAGGCAGAGAGGCTTTGATCCTCTTCAGCTAACAGTGTGTTGGGCACAACATCAGATGTGCTGTGTGGTTCTAAGTCTAGCTCATACCTACCCTTTGGTTACAACCAGATTCCAGCTCTCAATTTTGTCCACTAAGTCATCAGAGTTATATAGATTACCTGCAGTACTCTAGAAGCACCATTCATAAAATAGCCTGCTATCTCTTGGATCCACCACACCATTCCCATGCAGTGAGTTTTTTCTTCCATTACTAAAAGTCATTGCAAACAGAGTAGATGAATAATTACTATTTACTAAACTACTAGCAAAAAGGTTACAGTATTTAATGGTGATGAGTGGTACATTCCAAAACAGCTGATAGGAGGATTTTTAATGTTCCCATCCTCTGAATAATTCTAACTGAAACGAGGCATAAGGGAGTAGACATACAAATTTATCAGGTATGATCATGATATATTCAAGCAAGTGTCACAGCATCACACTACAGTCACAAATATGCAAAATTACTGTCAAACTTCTTTAATTTTAAAAAGAATTTTATGACAACCAGAGGGAGCCAAATACCTCCCACTTAATAAATCCACAGGTTGGAAAAATCTAGGAGGGAACAAGGAGGAAACCAGCCTGCCAGCTTAGATATGACCTCCAAGTCATCTTTCATGCCTGAGACATTGCTAGTCACCCTGTATGATCTTCAAATAGAGTTGGCACTGCAGAAAGACATATCTGTGCCTTACTATGCTGGTTTCATCTTCAGCCATCATCAGTAAATTCTGAGAAGGTGTTATGTATAAGGATTGGGGGCAGCCATTTACACACTGCACCAGTAGCCTTTTATTCAAAGAGTTGATGGAGGAAACCCATTCCACAAAACAGTCCATAGCCAGGTCTCTCTGCAACTATTGCTGATGGTTCAGCCTTACTTATGAGCCAGCCCAGTCTCTGATAAACTGTCCCAAGTCTAAATTTCAGAATTTTACAGGAGTACCTTCTGTCAAGAACTCTGTCTATATCTGAAGGTAAGAATCTACCCCTGTGAACCTTCGAGCCTTGGCTTATCAGAGATGTATTTCTCTGCTTTTGAATTTCACAGTCTCTCCCCATCCTGGCAAGATATCCTCAGTTTGTGGTCCCCACTCCTAATGAGTGTGGCATCCAGGGCTGAAGCAAAAGAATGTTTAGATATGTTTGTGTCCTCACACAAACAGCCTGCCATTTTCTGTCTGCATCTTGGTACCTGATTGGTTTCTTATGAATAAGGAAAGCATTGAAGTCCCCATGACTAGATATTTAAAGGTGACTTGGGCCCAAAGCCAGACCTGTGCCCTTTCTCAATTCCCCTTTCCTCTTCCCTATCTCATTCCCTCACAGGCAGGTTGGAGTATCTCTGTTGTCTGTCATAAATTTTACCTCACTACCTCATAAAACTGTTTTAGACTAAAGATCCTCAATTTTCTCCAAGGAAGTACAAAACTACCAAGATCTCATTTTCAACTCCTTCTACCAGGGTTACTATTGACCATAGTAGGAGCTGATTCCTCTCAAAATTAAGAATGAGAATTGTCAGTCTTTCAAACTGATGCATCCAAGCTGCTTTCCCATGTTATTTCCAACACATAAAGATTAACATCAGACACATACACAGACATACATGAAGACATATTCATGAAAGCACAAACACACAGACATCAAAGAAATATAGGGCAACATACAAATATATAAATACTTGAAGACACACACTCAGCCACAAAATAAGCAAAATACACACACACACACACACACACACACACACACTGAGAGAGAAAAAGACCTAGTCAGGGAGAGGGACAGGGGACAGAGAGAGAGTGGGAAGAGTAAGAGAGAGAAAGTAAGAGAAAAAGAGAAAGACACAGAGAGAGAGAGACAGAGACAGAGAGACAGAGAGAGAGACCCATCAGAGGCACACATGGACACTCACCCCCAATCAAAGACCCAATGACTCCTCTGGGTACAGAAAATGAAACCAAAACAAAATGTCTACCACACAGTATGCATACTCAATAAATGTTTTCTGAAGTGATTTGAGCAACAGGAGATCCACGCAAAGCAGCTGTTTCAAGCAGAAATGGGAAAAATGAATCTGTCTGGATTTCCTCCTGAATGAGTCCTGCATATAAAGTTCTAATAGGAAGACTTTACACAGTGCCAACATCTCCGTGACCCACCTTTCCTTTCCCAAAAGGCCTAGACTGCATCTAGACTCTCGATGCCATGGCCACTTCTCTTTGTGCTACAGCTTTTAGGGGATGAGCAAATATTCGTTAGCTTCCTGGCACTTTCCCTGGCTCTACTTAAGAAGTCTTACATGCCTTGTTATCAGTCTAACTGGGCAGTTCTGGAACCAAGGTGTGTCTGGCTCTTGGGCTCATGATATAAACCTCTGTGCTATAGGATCTCCAGCATTATAGCTAAAGGAGGGGCTCAAGCATTAGTAAGTGCAGCCCAGCAAGTAGCAGGGGCAGAGTAGCTGGGAGCTCAGGCAGTTCAGAGGAGGTAATCATGATACCAGAAGTTCCCCAGAGGCTGGGTTCCTCTACATGGGGGGTTTCTTTCACTTGGCCATTAAACCTTAGGGCAGAGACACTCCAGTCAAACAGGAGCTCCAGCATCACACTGACCTAGGCTTCTTGCTGGATTGTGCCAGGAAGGAAACTAGTTTATTCTGGAGAGTCACCTGAAACCATTACTGTCACTTTCACTCACCTACCAGACTGAAAATGACAGGATCCCTGTTTCAAAGGTTTCTATGAAGGTATAGTTATTGAACCTTCCTTAAAGGTCCTCTAGCTCTATGCCACACAGTCATAAAGAGGAGAATGCTGAGATGTTTGAGCAGAATTTTTTCTGGCTTGTTACTGGCAAAGTTGGAGCATGGGACACAAGTCTGTCTGTCACATTCACTTCCACTGTGTCTCAGAGCACTCAACGTTTGTTGCTACCTGCATGTTGATTCTTACAAATCTGTCACCAAGGCTAGGACAAACCAATCTTGGGGCCCTAATAATCTGTGGTTGCCTCCTATCCCAGAGTTCATTGCACTACTGAAACTCTCCTAGACACCAATTCTCTGTATCATTATGGGGAGAGGGAAGCCCAACATCCTTCCAGTGGCAGCAAAGTCATTTTGTTCCTTGTTTCCAGTGGGCAGAAGGAGCTGTCTATAGCCTGCATATCTCTCCTACTTCAAGGAGCAATCATCACAGCTGCCTACTGCTGCAGAAGTTCATTTCTTACCCAAGGACAGGAGGAACTCTGATTTCAAACTTGTCTGCTCACTCTGCCTTGCCAGCTTGCCCCTCTGTCCAGTGTTACCCTGACCCTCTGTCCACTGTAAGCTCTTCAGGGTACTTCCAAAGAATCTCAGCTCCAGATGTGGCTTCCTTGGTTTCATTATGACCTTCCCCTATCTAGAGGACAAGCTCCTTCCACACCACAGCTCTTGTCTGCAAGGAGTTGCCTCAGCACCACAGCATAGGAGGCCTTTTATGACTCCAATGGATGGAGAGGATGTAAGAATAAGCCTAACTAGTTGTTAAAAATTATCCCTCTGCAAGAGGTCTTGATTTGGAAGAGCCATTGTGAACTCTGGCCCTGGGGACTGTACAGCTTTAATGCCTTGATTCAGGATCTTGGGACAGGACTCAAGTCTTTAATTCTCAGTCTGCATCTCTGAGGTGAAGCCGACAAAACGCAGACTTCCTTCAGCATCCACAGCAAGAACCTGGTTACAAGCCAGGCAATGGTGGCGCACGCCTTTAATCCCAGCACTTGGGAGGTAGAGGCAGGTGGATTTCTGAGTTTGAGGCCAGCCTGGTCTACAGAGTGAGTTCCAGGACAGCCAAGGCTATACAGAGAAATCCTGTGTCAAAAACAAAGAAAGAAAACCTGGTTACTATCCCAGATGTACCACCTTTTAGCCATGCAGTTGAAGTCTAATGACTTACCATTTCTGAACTTCCAAGTTTTCGTCCCTAGTTCCCTCCTTCATGCCTATTTTTAGAGTTACCATGAAGACTAGGTGACATATTACTAAAGTATCCACTGAAAAGTCCAGAGCTCAGCTAATCAAACTCCCTATAGTCTCTAGATTGCACATCTACCAGGCAGTCTCACACTGGATCTCAACGCTTTGTAACACACTGAGAATATCTAGGTCTATCTGTCTAGGTCTATCTACCTGTCACTTGTCTGTCTCAATCCTTCCTTTTCTCCCTCCTTTCCTCTGTCTTCCCTATTAGGTATGTATTCTGTGAGGACAAGGGTCATGGATAATCAATATGACTGTATACTTCCAGGACACAGACAATCTAGACACACAGTAGAATCTCTGAGAATTGTGATTCTAAGGAAATGAAGAAAACAGATTCCTACCTTGGATCATACAAAACCCACAAGAATTGCCAGCATTTATGGAAGTAGAGAACCATGCAATACTTAGATGTCACACATCAACATCTAAAGCCTATTTCATTCCTGCAGGTGTAGAGTACATTAACCCTGATTCTGCTATATGGCTGTTTGTTTGTCTGGGTGTTGTTCATCCATTTTTAAACTTAGAGGGTGACTTTTCAGAATGTCATGCCCAAAATCGCATAATTAGAGGATGTCAGAATCAGGACTGAAACTCATATCCATAATCCCAAAGCAATAACCTCCTCCACAACAAAAAACTTCCTTCCTCCCCAAGGTTTCTTTCCCTATGAGCAGAACTCCTGAAAGTCACAGTGAAAGACATAAAAAATTCAAGCACAACTTGGGATCCACATGCTTTCAAGCCTATCTGATCCATTCTTATCCAAACCTCTCCAGACAGAACCCATAAAACCACAGCTTTATTCCATGTCCCTCCCATCCCAGCTGAGAGGCAGCTCCACCACTCTTGGCTAGGAATATTATTTCAAATAACTCATGTGGACAGCTGTGTGACTACAGAAGATATAGATAGGTCCTGGAATGCCCTCTTGCTATAGATCACAACCCCCAACTCCCTGCCCTCCCCCAAGCTGCCTGGACAGAAAGAGGTCAATGATTAATTATGCCAAGATAAACCGAGTTAATTTTCTTCCTGGATAAAACTAATTACATCTGTTTGTTTTGGTAGGACACAGAATACTCTTTCTAGTGACAAATATTCCTAATTGAAAAAGTGTTTATTTCAAAGGGGTGGGGGACTTCCATTCACAGCTGCTGCCGCAACAGTTGTTGGGAGTTGATTGTTGGGAGTTGGACTACAAACTGGCTCATTTTTGGAGTGATACTGAGGTATGGTACCCCTGCTACCAGCAGCATGACAAGTCACTCAGCTGTACTCAGGAAGACAGAGCCTTTAGCACTTTATTAGTGAATGTCAGTGGGAAGTTCTTTGAATATACTCTGAAAGGAGAAATCAGCCCTGGCAAGATCAACAATGTGGAGCAGAATGACATGCTGCGGAAGGTAACATTTGATCCAGAGGTATTTTTCAACATTCTGCTGCCTCCAATTATTTCCGATGCTGGATACAGCTTATAGAAGAAACACTTTTTCAGAAACCTTGGGTCGATTCTGGCCTATGCTTCCTTGGGGACTGCTGTTTCTTGCTTCATTATTGGTGACTTTCTAAGGCGGGACCAGCCGGGAGCCACAGGCCTCAGGAGTTGAAGGGGAGTTGCAGGGCGGCAAGGACAGGACAAGCTCTAGTCAGAGACACCAAGAACACCTAACACCAGAGATCAAGAGATGGCGAAAGGCAAACACAAGTATCCTACCAACAGAAACCAAGATTGCTTGGCTTCACCAGAAACTAGTACTCCCACCACAGCAAGCCCTGGATATCCCAAAACACTGGAAAAGCAAGATTTGGATCTAAAAACATATCTCACAATGCTAATAGAGGAACTTAAGAAGGACGTGAATAACTCTCTTAAAGAAATACAGGAGAACACAGATAAAGAGGTACAAGCCCTTAAAGAGGAAACAAAAAAATCCCATAAAGAATTACAGGAGATCACAAGTAAACAAGTAGAAGCCCTTAAAGAGCAAACCCAAAAATCCCTTAAGGAATTGCAGGAAAACACAAACAAACAGGTGAAGAAATTGAGTAAAACCATTCAGGACCTAAAAATGGAAGTAGAAACAATAACGAAATCACAAAAAGAGACAACCCTGGAGGAAGAAATCTTAGGAAAAAAGTCAGGAAACATAGATGCAAGCATCACCAACAGAATACAAGAGATAGAAGAGATAATCTCAGGGGCAGAAGATAACATAGACAACATTGACAGAACAGTCAAAGAAAATGCAAAATGCAAAAAGACCATAACCCAAAACATCCAGGAAATCCAGGACACAATGAGAAGACCAAACCTAAGGATAATAGGTATAGAAGAGAGTGAAGACCTCCAACTTAAAGGGCCAGTAAATATCTTCAACAAAATTATAGAAGAAAACTTCCCTAACCTAAAGAAAGAGATGCCCATGAACATACAAGAAGCCTA
>JADRCD010199610.1:0-17233 GCA_019843815.1 Montemys delectorum | reverse complement strand
CTCTGGCTAGCCTCACAGAGAATCCTATGCTTATGCAGAGGGTAAATATGAACGAAGGATGCATAGGAGGCTACTGTGTGAGAATAGGAATGGGCTTAGTTTTCCAGTGTGAGAGCTAGCCATCACGGAAGCTTTGTTCACTCAGTAAGGACATCAGATTCTGATAGATTCAGCTGTCTGTACTGTGCGGTGTGTAGAGTGACATAGCAAACCTCACTGCATGCATGAAGTTTTGGGGGTCATTTAAAATTACTTACATGATTCTATTGCAGCCCAACCGTCTAATCAGTCTCCAATGTCTCTGACGTCTGATGCTTCATCCCCGAGATCCTATGTGTCTCCAAGAATAAGCACACCCCAGACTAACACAGTCCCTATGAAACCTTTGATTAGTACTCCACCTGTTTCATCACAGCCAAAGGTATGTCGTTGTGCTAATGATGGGATTGACCAATGTTTAGAAATGATAACATTTTCAAACCTATAGGCCCAGGAAATGCCCTTTGAGAATGAGGTAGTGATGGAATGAATGGCAGATGGCTGACATTAGATGGGGCAGCAGGGGTGAGTTGAATCTGAACTTCCTTTGTATACTTTTTGATTTATTTTTTATTGTTTTGGGGATTGATGACATGCAGTTTTTTTTTTTCTCCCATGATTTCATTTTAAAACTAAACCAGCTTCTCCCCCCTCCCCCCCCCTCTCTCTACGATTTATTTAATGTGTATGAGTACATGCTATAGCTGTACAGATAGCTGTGAGCCTTCATCTGGTTGTTCGGAATTGACTTTTAGGACCCTGCTTGCTCCAGCCTAAAGATTTATTTATTATTATAAATAAGTACACTGTAGCTGTTTTCAGACACACCAGAAGAGGGCGTCATATCTCATTACTATTGGTTATGAACCACCATGTGGTTGTTGCGATTTGAACTCAGGACCTTTGGAAGAGCAGTCGGTGCCCTTACCCTCTGAGCCATCTCACCAGCCCCGAACCAGTTTCTCTAATAAGAATATGACATTTAAAATTTTTTGCTAGAGAATCACATTCTTTTTGCTTCACTTAAAATTTTCATGTAAATCTAGTTTTGTAGTAGTAGGCATGAATGACTATGTTTAGGAAGGATAAATTCCTACTTAGTACATAGTTGTGAAGTAGAACTGGACTGTGACTGGATTTTACTAATGTTACATAAACTTTTGCCCCTATCATGTATCTAATCGTGACCACCATTTACGCTGATTTTGTTTTTGTGTTTGTGTGTTTGTGTGTGGGTGTGTGTTTTAATAGGATTATGTATGTCGACTGGTGAGTACATGTGTGGACTCATCTTCAATTGTTTATTATCTTATTTATTGAGGCAGTGTCTTTCAGTTGAAAGAAGAGATTATGAATAAGACTAGTCAGACTAGCCAATTTAATCTGGGAGTCTTGCTTCTGGCTTTTGAGTGCTGATTTTATAGCTTGGCTGTTCTGCTACTATGGCATTTACATAAGTTCTGGAGGGCTCCATTCCGCTCTTAGGTTTTGTTGTAAAGCAAGGGCTTTCTCTGTTGAGTCATCTCACCAACTATTTTTAAAATTAAGATTCTGTTTGTGATTAAGTGAAGTTTAGAACTTGCATGTATTTGGGCTTGTGTTTTGTTGTCGTTTTTAATGCTAAATGTAAGAAATTTTCTGAGAGAATTATTAAAACTATCTTTTGGTTTAGGACATCTGAATATATGTATGTGCCTGTATATATATGTATGTCATTGTCTATGGTGCGTGCGTGTGTGTGTGTGTGTGTGTGTGTGTGTGTGTGTGTGTGTGTGTGTGTTTGTGTGTGTGTTTGTGTGTTCAGAAGTCTACTCACCATTTTCAGTCATAGGCCTCTTGTTTTATCTATCTATAGGGTAACTTTTTAATGATATCTCAAATAGAACACATACACTATGCATACTGCAAAGATAATTGATACATGCTTGAAATCAGAGTATCTGTGTACCAGTAATGTGTATTTTTGTAGAATTCGTAAAAAGAAGTGCTGTATTAGAAAGCTGCTGGCATTAGTAATAGCTTTTATGATTTTTTACTCTAGGATGTTTTGTAAAAAGAGTGGCTTAAGATTTAACTTTTGGGGCAGAGACATGGCTAAGTTGTTAAGAGTAATTACTGAAGTGACATGTGAGTTTGGATCCCAGTATTTAATTTCTGTGACTTATAGATATCCAGAACTAGGTCCAGTGGATCTGATACTTATATCACACATATATGGGCAAGTGTACACACACAACTTTAATTTGACTTTGTGAAAACTGCTAATTTTACGCTTATAAAGTAGATGTGTGGATATATGTATAGCTAAAAGTGTTTTAGTCATCAGTATTAATGTAATGAAACAAGATTTGAGAACTCTGTTCACCTGCAGAATTATTACTGGTATGTAAGATTTTTTAAATCTAATTTTCTCATGTGATAAAAGCCTGTCTTACCAGATTTTGACATTTTAGGTTAGTACTCCAGTAGTTAAGCAAGGACCAGTGTCACATTCGGCCACACAGCAGCCTGTAACTGCTGACAAGCAGCAGGGTCACGATCCTGTCTCTCCACGAAGTCTTCAGCGCTTAAGGTTAGTTGGTTGAGACTGTGTTGTTATTTTTAATATGGTGTCCTGTGTTGTTTGAGCAAGGTGTACCTGATAGTACCTCATCACAGGAGAATGGTAGACAGGCCCATGGATGACTTACTGAACAAGTCAGATAATTTACAAACATGGGCTTCTTTAAACTGTGACTAGATGGGAATAAAATGTGTGGTACTTGTACAAGAAAGGCACATGTTTGCCACTGTATTTGCTCTTTAGCCTACTCATAGAAATTTTGAGAGTATTGACGAACTAAAAGAAAAATAAAACCCTCACCTCCAAAATTGATGGTACACATCTTTAAATCTTTAAATGGTACAGTCTTTAAATCTGACCTTATACAGATCACTTTTATATTGTTATGATTGTATTGTGTTTGCACATTTCTGTGTTCATTTTAAATGGTTTTTGTGTATACTTGCATTCTGAACAAGTATTTCAGAATTTATACATTGGAATGAGAAATTCTTCATTCAAAATGATCCCTCCAGAAGTCAGCAATGTTGCTATTGCTCAGAACAGTTTTGGGAAATTATTACTTTAAATAATATTTGGAGGATGCAGTGTTACTTTAACTATATCTTCAATGATGAAAATCCTTTCAGAAATTTAGTTTGGGGGAATTACTAAAATCCGTTCAGAGCCAAGTCTGGTGAAACAGGTAGGAAATCAACTTGGGTGATTGAGATTTTGGTTTTTCACTACCCAGTTGTCCCCAGTCCCTGGCCCTAAGTATTCAGATTTCAAAGAAGACAGCTAACCTCCCCGTGAGTTCCTTTTTCGGTCTCTTTCTATCAGTTGTTCAGAGTTCTCTAGGGACATGCTTATGTTTTGCCTAATGTTATTTCATAGTCTTGATTCAAGAATATTTTGAACAGACACATATGTGCTGTTAATTAGATGTTTATAAAATAAAATATTCACATGTGCCTTATATTTGTGACGATGAAAATATGACCTTTGTGTTTGTTCTGAGGTTAACTGTTCTGCTGTTTTGAAGTTTCAGTTTTAAATAAATAAAAACTCTTATGTTCCAAAGGCTTTTGAGTAATGGATATACTTTGGACCAGCAGTTCTATTATATAGATATAGATATATTTTTAAAAATTTGGATATTTTAAAGAATACATAATGTTTTCTAGGACTTTTTCATGCCATCTAGAAGCCCACTATACATTCACTTGTTTGTCTTGCAGTAGCCAGAGAAGTCCATCACCTGGTCCAAATCATACTTGTAGTAGTAACACATCAACTGCAACTGTTGTACCACAGAATGCATCTGCTAGACCTGCGTGCTCATTAACACCGACTCTAGCAGTGCACTTCAATGATAATCTCATAAAGCATGTTCAAGGGTGGCCTGCAGACCATGCGGAGAAACAGGTATGTTTCTCACTTGTTATGTCTCCTCTTCCTCCCCCCTCTTTTCTACTTTTTTCCTTCTCTTTTTTTCTTCTGTGTAATGATGGTCTGAAAGTTAGTGTGTAAACATGAAGCTGGCTTGGAATTTAATATCTTTTAAAAAAAGATTTATTTATTTCATGTATATGAGTACACACTGTAGCTATACAGATAGTTGTGAGCCTTTAATCTGGTTGTTGGGAATTGACTTTTAGGACCTCTGCTCACTTTGGTCAACCCTGCTCTTTCCTGTCAGCTCCACTTCCTCAGTCCCTGCTGGCCCTGGCCGAAAGTTTTATTTATTATTATAAATAAGTACGCTGTAGCTGTCTTCAGATGCACCAGAAGAGGGCGTGAGCTCTCATTACGGATGGTTGTGAGCCACCATGTGGTTGCTGGGATTTGAATTCAGGACCTTTGGAAGAGCAATCAGTGCTCTTACCCACTGAGCCATCTTATCAGCCCGGATTTTAATGTCTTATTCACTTCATCTGCTAGAGTGCTGGGATTATGTAAATGTACTTTTATTTCTTTTGTATATGTATGTTCATATTTTATGTGAGCTTCAACTCATTAATTGTAGGCATCAAGATTGCGTGAAGAAGCCCATAATATGGGAAGTGTACACATGTCAGAAATATGTACTGAGTTAAAAAATTTGAGATCATTAGTTCGAGTATGTGAAATTCAAGCAACTTTGCGAGAGCAGAGGTAAGTTTTTCACTTTGTGTGTGTGTTTGGGTATGTATGCTTATATGTAATATTAATATATAATATATATGTATTTTTTTGGTTTTGAATGACCTTAAGCCTGATTTGGCCAGCAAACCTGAGGCCTCTACTGGAATCCCTGATACACACTGTCACACCTGGCTTTTTAATATGTGTGCTGGGAATGCAAAAACAGACTTTTTTTTTTTTTTTTTTTTTTGGATTTTTCAAGACAGGGTTTCTCTCTGTAGCCTTGGCTCTCCTGGAACTCTCTGTAGACCAGGCTGGCCTTGAACTCAGAAATCCGCCTGCCTCTGCCTCCCAGGGGCTGGGATTAAAGGCGTGCGCCACCACCGCCCAGCTACAGAATCAGATTCTGCAGTTAGTGCTTTCTTACTTGACCCATTTTTTTTCTGGAATATCTTTTTAGAATTAAGTATAGTGCTTTTTCCCTCCCCATTCATTTTACGATCCCCCACTAGATACTTATAACTGGTTAATGGGAACCACTTAATTTAATGCCTTTAACATTACCCACACAGGTGTTAGCCGACTTCATAGCTTTTGCAGTTTGGGTTCCAACAGTAAAATTAGCATGATTCTTATTTGCTTGCTAGTCAATTTTGTAGAAAGAAAATTCTTTCTAAAGCTTACTGATCCACAGGATTTTTTTTATTATTGTTTTTCTTTTTCTTTTTAAGAAAGATTTATTTTATGTATCTGAGTACACTGTAGCTGTACAGATGGTTGTGAGCCATCATGTAGTTGCTGGGAATTGAATTCAAGACCCGTGCTTGGTCTGGCCCAAAGCTTTATTTATTACTATATGTAAGTACACTGTAGCTGTCTTCAGACGCAGCAGAAGAGGGCGTCAGCTCTTATTACAGATGGTTGTGAGCCACCATGTGGTTGTTGGGATTTGAGCTCAGGACTTTCAGACGAGCAGTTAGTGATCTTAATTCTCCACCCCTCCACCCATTGTTTTTCTTTTAAGTTAATCAACCTTATCTTTTTATTCATTTAAAGAAACACTTTGTGACTTGTCAGTGTCCTGTTGGAAGTTTCAGGATCTATATGTGTAATGGAACTTCTAGCATTGTGCCTGTGTTAGGGATATTCTTTAGGAAAATAATATCCCCCTTTGAATACAAGCATTTCAATACTGCAAAGGTTGATCTGATTCTTAAGAAAGAGACTCCATGAGTGATAGGTGGAGGATACCATGTGCAGCTTGTTTACACTGTACAATATGATCCTTTATACTGTGGGGAGAGGCAGGACAGGAGGGACATGAAGGGGCCCATGCAGCGAAGAACACTGAAGTTTATTTCCTGAGTTTTTTGAGATTATAAATAACCCAAAGGTCTGTGTGAATGACAGTTATTCGATTAGGGTGCCTTCGTTGCTTTATTGGGGTTTTTCTTCTTAAGTTTACAATTCTATACTCGTTGGTTTATAACTTTATGCTCTACTAGGATATATTACTTTAAAAATGAGATGTTGCTGGTAGGTAATTAGAAATGCCCCTCTTGATTTGAGTTATGTATACATTGTGTGATTGAATTGGCTCAGTAAAATTTTATATTACTGTTTATATTCTTAGATGCTTTGAAAATAAAAACGATGGTGTATTGTACAACCAAATGGAGTGTATCTGCAATTTCAGCTCTCCTTGTGCTTATGACGTTATCTGGTGTTAGATAGTTGACGTATATTTAGAACATGTGCTTTGAGAGCAAACTTCTTAGTGTAGTGATACTATAGCTTGTCTACATGCATCATGATTCAGAGGAAATATTTATTGTCTCCAATTCATAAATATACACTGGGTTGTGATTTATACAGTTAACTTGGAAGCTTCATTTTTCTAGTTTTTGTTAATCTAGTGATATTTATTGCTTTTAAGTATCAGCTGGAATTCTTTCATCGTAGGATTGCTTAGGAGTTAGCTCTACCACTCAGACAGCATTGTGATTTAATAGTCAGGCATTTGACTTTTTCAGTTGGTTGATACATCTTAAAACCATTTTTCTAGGGGCTTAGAGAGATGACTTGGTGTTAAGAGCACTGGTTGCTCTTCCAGAGGTCCTGAGTTGAATCCCCAGCAACCACATGGTGGCTCACAACCATCTGTAATAGAATCTGCTGCCTTTTTCTGGTGTGTCTGAAGACAGGGACAATGTACACACATACATAAAAGAATCGTAGAAAAATTTCCCTGGTCAGATATCAAGTCAGTACATAATTCAGTGTTAGTACAGGCAGTGAATGCTGTAATCCATATGAGAGAATAGATTCTATCAAATTTGTGACTGTCTAACTGTGGAATTTGTGTTTTATCTTTTAAGTGTGTGTGTGGTGTGTGTGTGTGTGTATGTATGTGTCAGTTGGTGTTCCACTTTAAAAGTATATATGGGAGAATGATTAAAGATTAATTACAGGCACTCACCTTTCGTGAGCTACACTCCCAGAACTGTTTTTCATTTTTAATTGTTGAATTTAATTATATGTATTCTTGGGCTATATTGTGACATATTCATTGAATATCTCCCTCAAAGAGGCTTAGGATAATTTGTCCCACTCAGAATACCTCAACTAGCAGTTTTGAAATGATACATTTTATTTGGCATCAGTTTTATGTACAGTAGTTTCTTTGTAGGAATTTTGGCCTCTCCTCTGTTTAATTCTAATTATAAAAAGATAAGGAGAGAAGGAATATGGTCGGTGGATATGCAGTCAGGTGTGGGGGAAGGGTGTGCCTTTGCTGGCCCATGTTGAGGTATCCCTTCCCCTGGAGGGACAGCTGTATAGTATTTAGTAGTTTATTCACGAATGGGGAAGGGACTTGATTAGTAGAGACAGAAAAGCAGAGGAAAAGAGTAGAGGAGTATATAACAGCCATGAGCATGAGCAGGTGGAAGGGTGGGGAGAAGAGTGGGCACAGAGAGGGTAAGGGGCAAGAGGACAGAGCAAGAAGGCAAGAAAGCAAGTGGGGGAGGAGAGCAGGCAACCCCATTTGTAGTTGCCAGGTAACTGCTGAACAGAGCCTAGACAAAATGCCAATACTTCCCCGTTTTGGTTTAATTAAAAGGAAAAAATAGAGGCAATGGTGGAGCAGGAATAAGATCGTTCTGGTCCTTTGCTATATCCTGCTGACTTTGGGGCGACTTGTCTCTGGAGAACCATGTTTGTCCAGTTGGTTATTTCCTTGCTGTCCAGGGTTTGGAGAATCATCTGTAGATATATATATAGGAAGGAGCAGATTCAGTAGAAGCATCCGTGCCTGTGAGAGTAGATTGGAGCATCTGGAGGTTGCTTAAACGCCTGGACTTAACAGGAAGCTGAAACACACACATTTATATTATAGGTAGAGAATAAAGTTAGGCATGTTTGGGAGAAAAATTTTTTTTCTTAGTTGTATATTTGAAACAATATGCAAGAGTAAATGAGATAGATTTACCCCAAACTTACTACCTAACTTCTTTTTAATGCTTATACTACACATAAATTTCAAATTGTTTTGTATGTTTGAAATAATATTGAAAAATTGCCAGAAAATTTCTAGCTTTTCAGTATTTTAATATATGTGTTAAATCAACTAAAATGTTTTATTATTCAGCATACTCATTTAATATTTATAAAGTATTTTTGTAACATATCTTAATATCTACTTTTGTTTTTCAGAATACTATTTTTGAGACAACAAATTAAGGAACTCGAAAAGCTAAAAAATCAGAATTCCTTCATGGTTTGAAGATGTGAATAATTGCACATGATCTCATAGAGGAACTGTAAATCTGTTGCCCAGTCATAACATTTTGAGCTGCATTTAAGTAGACTATGGACCGTTAAGCTGGGCAAATGAAATGACAAGGGGACGGGGTCTGTGAGAGTCAATTCAGGGGAAAGATACAAGATTGATTTGTAAAACCCTTGAAATGTAGATTTCTTGTAGATGTACCTTCACGTTGTAAATATGTTTTGTAGAGTGAAGCCATGGGAAGCCATGTGTAACAGAGCTTAGACATCTGAAACTAATCAATGCTGAGGTGGCTAAATACCTAGCCTTTTACATGGAAACCTGTATGCAAAATTAGCTTTTTTTTTTTTTTTTTTTTAAAGAAAAAAATTTGGGTTAATTTATCATTCAGAAATCTTGCATTTTCAAAAATCCAGTTCAAGCGCCAGGTGATCTGTGTCTGAGGATACGATTTTGAACCTATGAGCAGTGTACAAATATCATGAGACAACTGATCAGCACTTGCACCTGATCAAAAGCAGTGCTGCTCCATTTGTTTTACAAAGAACCGTTTTCATTTCCCGTACGTTCCATTCCCTCTCAAGTCCCTTGGCCTGACTTTATCCATTTTTTTTTTTAAAGGTGCCCCCTTTTCCTTTCTTAGGGCACTGTTGCTGTGGCACTTTTCTATAACCTTCTCATTCCTATGTACAGTAGCTGGAAGTTGCAGTGATCGAGCATAACCCACGTTTGTATAAATTATTGAAATCCATTTTCACTCTGTAAGAATGGACTTAAAAGTACTGCTGGGCAAGTGTGCTGAAAGTACATTGACTGCTCAAATACAAGGAAGTGGCCCAATGAACATGGTTGTGGGAGGGGAAAGGAGAAACAAAGCTAGTCAGATGTGAATTGTATCTGTTGTAATAAACATGTTTAAACAAACACATTTTGTTACTTTTTTTTCCCCCTTCGGCCAGTACATAATAGAATTTGAACTATGTGAGGATTCTTTATCAAAACTATTCTTGTTGAATATTTATCTTATTACAAGTAATAAATCCTTATAGGGAGGTTTTGTTTAAAGCACATTAACAATAAATTGTGTAAAAGATATTTAATGAAAGTGAACTTCAGTAAGAATGAGGAAGCACTTGCCAAGTGGTGTCATTTGTTCAACTCGGTTGATCTGACTTGCTCTTTTGACACTTCCCTTTGAAGGATGTCTGCCGTACCTAACTTTTCAAGTCTGGTGCTGACTACTCCTTAATACCACAAAACAGTTTGTGTCGTGAGGCTTCCTGCAGTTACCCAGAACAGTGGGAAAGCTCAGCGTTGTATAGTGTTTCCTAAAGTATATTAAAATAAAAAAAGAAACTATTGCTACTATAAAGCTACCTTGGCTCTTTTTTTAACCCCGTTTGCTTAAAAATTTTAGTCAACATGACCTTAACATGACACTTCCAGGATTGTACCAAATAATAGAGTTTTTGTATGTATCAAAATTGTAACATCTGACTTAAGAGTTGCCATTGTTGGAGCAGATGTGTTCTTCCAGATCTACAATCACCAAGGGATGATTTTTGTTTTAACACCAGAATCAATGTGAACTTTCTAAAACACCAAAATGTAAATGTTACTTCTTTGCTTTGACTATTTAATTATACTTAAGCTACAGAAGGTAAGATGAAAACTTTCTGTAACTTTAATAAATCTGAAATGATAGTGTTGGTGTCTGTAAGCACAGGCTTACAGGAAGCTGACTTCCCCTTGTTACTCTCAAATGCCTTTTAAACATTAAGAAAAGACAAGTCACGAGCTATGATGCAATGCCCATTTGCTGAAGTGTTCTCATGTGTTAATGGACAAGTTAAATCCTGTACAGTGTCTTTTGGGGCAAAGGGCTACAGGGTTGTAATGTAAGAGGGGACCATTTCCTGGTCAGGTACAGCTGACTTGTGAGTTGCATAAGTTGTTTCTGTTGTCAGTACTCCATCTATGTCACTCTGTCCCTGTTTGTTTTAATGTTTACAGCCCTAAATGGATTAGTTAAATATTTTAGAAAAGATGCTTAATTTGAAATTTCATGAAGAATTTTGTAATATTTGATCCAATTGCATTTTTGTAGTAAAACTTTGGACATTGCCCTTTATTCACATGTGATGTCTGGCTCCTAACCTCCTGAAATGACTAAGGCATGTCTGTTAGAGGACATTCAATATCCTGGGCTATCCTTAGGTGCCATGAATTTGTCCAGGTAACCAAGTTTAAGGAATTTGAAAATAGAAATTCTCCATAGCTCAAGAAAACCTTTCTCTTCCTCCAGCCTATTTAAAAAGTGAGTATTTAAACTTTAACTGCTTTTATTCCACGGGGTTGTGATAAATCTGGGACTGTAAATTAAAAAAAAAAAATACAAAGTACTCTATACTCAAACTTTTTTTAAAAAGTAAAATTTTTGCTCCTTAAATAGACGGTATTATGTTTATTTCATGCTTGTAAAATAATCTTATGGAGGAAGTGCTGAAAACAAGCAAACGAGATTGCTTTTCCTATTTAATATTCTGTGTATAAATACCTTAGCTCTAAGGGAATTCTTCAAAGAGGAACAGGCAGGAAAGAAAGACCATTTACTCACCTACCAGAGCCTTGAAGTCCCTGCTTCAAGCTACTGTGTTTAGGTGCTGAGTTTAAACATCCAGAGTTCTTTTCAATACTTGTAAACACTGCTTTTATTCTTGTATTTTTACAAAAGTGTTCAAAGTGATACGAAAAAAGTAATAAAAAAAATGTTTTGACTCTATGGTGCAGTTATTTCAGAACTGTGAAAAACACTTGAGGACAATATTGTGTATTTCTGAAGGAAATTTAAAAGACTTATTCTAGATAGCTACTTTTAATTGTGTTTAAATGTTCTTCCACAGTCTGAGTGAATGTTTCTGGAACTGTAGGCATGCAGGTCCAGTACAGTGCTCTTATTGTATGTATGAATCCAGACTTTGATTTCCATCTCTTCCCCTTCCCCCAAAGAGCTTGTTCAGACTTTATTTAGAGGTCCTGTTGTACTTCACTGTCTATCCTGAATCCTTGAGCTTTGAGGTATGCTGCATCCAGCTTGCCTTGGAGAAACTCAGTTACATTCAGGTGGCCTCTGAACTGGGTCTGTGAGTTCCTCGACATAATCTGTAGATATTTGCCTTCATGAGGTGAGTACCTATAAAAGTTCTCTTTAGAGTAGGGTCCCTGTAGTTACTCAAGTCCAAGTTTATGCTCCTTCCCATACATCAAGTTTGCCTTTCAAAACGCATTTAAAGCCTCTTACCAGTGAATTATAGCAGTCCACTCTACCGACCTTAGGCTTTCTTAGGCTGGTGCCTCTATACATACATTGTCCGTTAATCTGTGTCTTTGCCTGCATGTTTAAATCTGCCAGATGTACTACTCAGTTAAGCCTGAAGCACCGTGCTTCCCTTGCATGTTTCAGGCCATATGCGCTTAGTAGAAGTAGGAAGTCTTGCTGTCTATTCATAGCATGTGCAGTTAAAACAGCACCACACAGTACCCTATCTATACACTTTGTCTTGAGTACATATTCCCTTAATGCTGAGTGAATTACAACTGTCAGGCTTTAGAATTTAGAATTTACAAAGGTTATTAAAATTGATTCCGTTATGATTTTGTTCTGAGTACTGGTAAAGCAAGAAAAGAACAAGATATGAGGTAGTTTGATAATGGGATATGATATGATATGAGATAGTTTGAGTCTAATAAAAACAACCAAATAATAAATTCCCAATGGGCCTTAGTTATTAGCATGGTAAGCTATTTCCTTGGGGCAGGAGGAATCAACTGAGCATGTAGCAGAACCCTGTGAGTTAGGGAGTAAGTTAGCTAATGGGAGCTAAGACTGCTACTCCTGGGACCACCCAAGGGCATGAACCAGGAAGTCTTGGACCACCTTGGGTAGAATGGTGTGAGGCATGGGCGGAGGTGGTGGCTCTGGGTTTCCCAAGATAATGAACTTAGATCTTTGGTTCACATGATTTCTCATTCCCCAGCTGACATTTAGGAACAGTGTACTCGCTTTTTCTTTTCTCTTTCTCTCTTTAATTTTACTTTTTTCTTTTCTTTTCTTTTCTTTTTTTTTCTTTCTTTCTTTTTTTTTTTTTTTTTTTTTTTTTTGGTTTTTCGAGACAGGGTTTCTCTGTGTAGCCCCAGCTGTCCTGTAACTCACTTTGTAGACCAGGCTGGCCTCGAACTCAGAAATCCACCTGCCTCTGCCTCCCAAGTGCTAGGTGGTGCGCCGCCACCACCCAGCTTTTCTTTCTTTTTTAAAAAAAATCTTTAATCTTGTTAAAGTCCAGCCATTGTCCTCCTAGTGTACCCTCAGATAGTTCCTCATTCCATTCCTCCTCCCACAAGCACATGGCCAAGCTCAACAGGTGTATGTGCACAATGTTTTGGAAAACATGAAATTCACTATTTGAATAAATTGCGCCACGGACAAGTTCAAACCAAGTTTCACCTTTGTTCTTGGCCATTTTACATTTTTAAGTCACACAGAAAATAGCCCAGAGAACACTGTCAATGCTGTGTCGGGCTGTATTTCTGCGGATAAGTTCCAGAAGTGGGTTTCCAAAGGTCCTAATTAAAAGAATTGATGAATTGATGCTGAAGCTGTCAAGATGGCCTCAGTTTTTAAAGTGGGAGAACATTTTCCCACACAGACAGCCCCCGTCTATGACCCAAGAACTCGTGGCTGTAGTGAAAAGAACATAAGAGTACATGAGTGCAAGCAAGCACATTTCCTTATCACCCCCAGGCAGTCTCATGGCTTAAGTGGGAAATTAAGTGTTAGAAAGCTGGGCCTGTGGGTGGGTAGCACATGGGGATAAAAGTCACTACTAACCAGGGTGCCCACTGAAGCTGACAGAATTCTACCCTCGCCTTCCCTCCGCAGTGCCTGCATTGGCAGACCTTAGGCGGAAGTTCTGGGCCATTTCCTGCAACACCAGAAGGGAAGAGAATTGTTTTAAAGTGCGGTTTTGTATAAAGGAGGATTTTATAACCTCATCATATATGTCATACCTGATAATTATCTCTGCTTCCCATTTGTTTTTTCCTTTAGGTGGTGTCCCCTTCTGTTCATGCATTTCACAACTCCCCCTTCCCCCATATACAAGTGTTCTCTCCATATTACTTTCTCTTTTAGTTTTGCTTGTGTGCCTAGCCTTTAATAACAGCCTTCTTGCCATTCCTAACTATCCCATTTTCGTATTTACTAGTTGCATATGGATATGCATGTGCCATTTTCATATGAGGAGGACACCGTTGTGTCAGTTCTTCCCCACCTTTATGTGGGGAATTAAATTTGGACTCATGTTATTAGGCTTATTCCTCAAGCACATTTATCCTTTTGGTCATATCCTTCCGCCCTCAACTTTTTAAGCCAAAGAGGCAAATATAAGCTGCTGTTCTAACAGTGACCTCTACCAGAACAAAGGGAAAAAAAATGCCTCATTTGAATGCTTATTTTTATTCTTATAAAAATTTAGTTTCAGTTAAATTCAGTAGCATTTTTATATTCTAAATTTTGCTATATTTATTTACATGTGTTTCTATGTATGTGGAGGTCAGAGGACAAATAAGGGAGTATACTTTATCCTAGCAATTCAGCACTGCCAGCCTTAGCAGCCAGTGCCTTTACTTGCTGAGCCATCTTGATGCCTGCTTTATCACTTTTTTTCCCCTTTGTGGACAGTTTCTTAATTGTATGCAATATGTTCTGATCATACCTCTACCCTTTTTGCCTTCTCATTTTCTCTCCACACCTATTAACTCCTGTAGAGAGTTAATTGTGTATTTTGTGGCTGCATCACCTGTCAAGCCTACAGCCTATGACTTGGGCAGGAAATAGAAGGTAGGACATTGGGGAGGCAGATAGAATTCTGGGATAGAGCCAGGCACTGAGAGATCAGCCAGGGAAGATGTGAGATGAGTACATGGCACCTGAGAACAGGTAACCAGCCGCATGGCAGGATATGGGTTAGAATAAATGGGATATTTTAAGTCATTTATAGTCATAGGTATGGCCAAAATTTTGTAAATATATTTTGAGTCATATTTCTGGGAGCATGAGGCTGGGAGAAAGAACTAGGACCTAACTTTTAGAGATGGCGGCCAATTAATTTATGGTGGCAGTTAGAACCTAACTTTGCAGCCTGAAAACATCCATGTGAGAGAAAGTCAGGCTAGCAGGAAAAGATGGTCTATTTAAAATGGACAAAATCGGAGCAAAGCCAAAGTTTTCTAGAACACAAGAGGAATAGCTGGGAATGAGGTTTCCTAACCAAGGAGCAGGAACCTGAAGAGAGATGATAGTACAGAAGACTTTTAAAGGAAGCCCCTACTAAGTTTAAAATCAGAACACAGAGGTTTGGGCTTCTCCCAAGGGTAGAGCACAGCAGCAGCCAAAGGGGAAGAATCAGCTTCAGGTTACACACAGGATACAGGATGCAGGTGCAGTGGAGGATGGCCAAACCCGTGGAGACTTCCCAGAGACCACAACTGGTTCTCCCAAGCTTGACACAGCAGGTCAGCCCTGTCCTGTCATATGGGAATTAATGCTCTGCATTCACGGAGAGCAGAAATGAAGCACTAGGTTGGGTGTTGCAGCCAGAATCAGGTGGAAGGCAGAAACGGCACAGCACAACATGAGTTCAAAGGGCTGACACAGGAGACAGAAACAGACAGATCTTTATGTTGGTGTAGGCAAGTAAAGTCAGGCAATACTCTGCTGATAGATACAGCAGTAGATACTGCAAAGAACAGTCTAAGATTCAAAAATTTTTTCCTTAAAGGTACTATGTAAGTTTTTAATAATAATTGGGATGTCCTTAGTAATTTCAAAATAAATACACATCTTAAATTTATATAAAGAAAAAGGTCAATTTAGGTATATTTATTTATGAAAGTTTATCCACATAAGTATGCCTATAATTTCAAATTGAAAAATAATGCTTTTTCTCTTGCCAAAAAGCATTTTGTCCTAGGAAAGATATATTCTACTAGTCAGTGTAAGAACTCTTGAGTTAGGGTTGAGGCAGAGAAGGAATCCAGAAACCACTGGACAAGAGGAACTTCTAAAGAATGATATTGTTAAGCTTATTAACTATATTGCACATCAATTATCATCTTGACAATACAGTATAAAATGGGTTTTGTTAGAGGAGATAAATCAAATACACATGTTATAGAGAATATTGTTTTAAATTTAACAAGACAAAGGATTAATGCCAATTTAAGTCTAAATGTGATGTGCCATCATGGCATACGATTGGATACACTAACAGTCAATGGTCTAATGAAAAAAATGACATAGACTGGGGACTTGCTACCCCCAATGAGGTAGGGTGTCAACGCTAATCTAAGCAATTAGGCTCATTAAATGTGGGCTCCCATGGAACAACTGGTTACAGCTCCCCCTAGCGTATGACACATAGATCTAAGGCAAAAAGCTCTAAGCACATGCAATTTTACTTGGGAATATGCTTATGCAGTAAGATGGAAGGGAATTTGAATAAAGTTGAATATAGGAAAAGATTTTAAGTTAAGAGAGAAAAAGATAAATCCACATACATAATAATCTCCAAAGGAGAAAGAAATAAAAATTGATATAAGTGTTTTCAAGGATACACAGGTACTAAATAAATATATCCATCTCATTACTTGGCAGTAAAAAGCAGGGACATATAGATTCCTTGTGAGTTCAAGGCCAGCCTAGTTTATGAAACTAATCCAAGTTAGGCCATGCTACACAGAGAAAATTTATCTCAATAAATAATAACATCAACAATAGTTTTAAATTATCAAAATAACGCTTATGTTCAATGATTAGAATGGTATTGCACATCCTCTTTGAGAGAGGTCAAAATGGATCAGATCTGAGTAGAAAAGGGTATGCTAGAATTAAATCAGTCTATACTTCCAATAATTTCAAACTGCTAGACAAAGAACATGCTATGTTTGGAGAGAGGCTCAATATTTGTGTTAATAGGAAAGAAGAAAAGGTTTTGGATTTTTTCCAAAATAATAAAGATCACGTTTGATAGAGGGAGACCCTCTGCAGAAAAAAGGAAGAAAATGAAAAGGACCAAATGGACCAAAAGGTATAATGCTAAACCCTCTATTGAAACAACTCTGAAATGGACTAAGACATGTGTATGTCTCCAGCCAGAACTTCACCTTACATGGCCAATAAATCTTGTTGGCTACAGATTTCCCATAACTTAATATTGCATGCCATCCTTTCATATGGCATGAAGATGTATAGAGCAGTTTGATTATATGATCAAGCTAACTTCTAAAGAAAGACAGTTGTCTTTCATTTGCTCAGACATAGAGCAAAAAAAAATTATCCTTAATCAGTACACCCTGCACATTCCATACAAATATATATAACTATATATCGCTTGTAGAATTTGTATGTTGCCAAATGGAAGGTCAAAAAAGCAGTCCTGGCAAGATCCACCCTTCAGGATTCTGGAATGCCTGATCCTACCTCAACTACATAGATGCTATTTCCTCTAAAGATTCGCTTCTGGGACAACTTCAGAACAGCTAGGTCACTTGGTTCAGCCTTTCTGACTGTTCCAACTGGGACTTCATTTAAGCCTGCACTTTCTCAGCATGCAGAGACTGGACAACAAACACTACAGCTAGCTTTCTCCTCCTCCTCCTCCTCCTCCTCCTCCTCC
>JADRCD010199609.1:28561-54173 GCA_019843815.1 Montemys delectorum | reverse complement strand
TTTTTTTTAAGACAGGGTTTCTCTATGTGGCCTTGGGCTGTCCTGTAACTCACTCTGTAGACCAGGCTGGCCTTGAACTCAGAAATCTGCCTGCCTCTGCCTCTCAAGTGCTGGGATTAAAGGCGTGTGTATAGGTTTTTATGTGTGTATGTTCATGTTTTGCAGGCCTGTATGTCTATATACCATATGCACGCAGTGCCAACAGAATCCAGAAGAGGGAGTCATATGCTCTGGGACTGGAATTGTAGCCAGTTGCAAGCCATTATGTGGACGCTGAGAACAAAACGTGGGTCTCCTGGAAGAACAGCTAGCACTCTTAACTGCTGGGCCATCTCTCTCTGATTTTGACACAGGGTCTTTTGCTGGCCTGGAGCTCCCCAAAGAAGGCTAAGGTAACTAGTCAGAAAGCCCCAGGGTTCCTCTTGTGTCTGCCTCCCCAGTGCTGAGATTTCAGACCTGGACTGCCACAGCTGGCTTTTTATGTGGCTTGTGGGAGACTGAACTCAGGTCCTCATGCTCCCCCTGTGATAAGTCCTTGACCCACTGAGCCCTTTCTGCAGCCTCTATTCTAAGCTTTCTGTGTGTTCATTTTTTGCCCTTATTCTTGGGTTACTAATTAAAGCAGAGCTAATTCATTTCTGCAAGAAACAGCACATGATAAGGTATCTCTGTTCCCAGAAAATCACTCTCTGAACCTGGTTCTTGGAAATGATTCCATGTCTGTTGCTGATGGGGACACCCACACACTGCAGTAATGACAGAGTGATGCCAAACATCTGGATATTTGGAGATGATTGGGATATGCCTTCTATGCCTTCCTTTTCTCCTGCAGATGTTTGAAATTGTGGATATAAAGTCTCTGTGTCCAGAGTATCATAGAAGAAAGAGTTTATTCAATACCATGGGCATTTTCATATTACTAAGATCTAGGCCTCCCCATATCTGAGCTGGAATATTTATTGGAAAAGACAGGGGCTTCCAGAAGTGTATGGGCTGGAGAGATGGCTCAGTTGGGAAAGGACTTGTCACGCAAACACAAGGACCAGAGTTTCAGATCCTGAGCACCCATGAAGTAAGCCAGGTGTGGTAGCATGTACCTGTAATCCTAATGTTTGGGAAACCAAAATGGGAAGATCTCTGGGGCATGTTGGCCAGCCACTTTAGCCTTCTTGGTAAGATCCAGGCCAATGAGAGACCCTGTCTCAAAAACAGAAGAGTTGATAGTACCAGAAGAGTGACATCTGAGGTTGACCTTTGGTTGAATCAGTAATTCTCAAGTTCAACGAGACATCTTCCTTCAAAAAGTAAGATGGAAAGTGATGGAGGAAGATATCTGAGATTGACCTCTGACATTGAACATCCACATGCATTCACACACATGCACACATATTAACATGTACACATACTGTCTCAATTAGAGTTTCCATTGCTGTGAAGAGACACCAAGGCAACTCTTATAAGGGACAATATTTAATTAGGGAGGGCTTACAGATTCAGAGGTTCAGTCCATTATCATCATGGTGGCATCCACACAGACACGGTGCTGAAGAAGGAGCTGAGAGTTCTGCATCTTGATCTGACTGCATCCAGGAGAGACTATCTCCCAGGCAGCTAGGAGGAGGGTCTCATTGCCTACTTCCATAATGACACACTTCCTCCAACGAAGCCACATGTACTCTCACAAGACCATACCTCCTAATAGGGCCACTCCCTGGGCCAAACCTATTCAAACCACCACACATACATACACCACATACACTTATGAGAAAAAAAAAAGCAGTGTGTACTTCACAGGGTCCCGATTCCCAAGTTTTTCTGTTGAGCCTGCTGAGACACCTACCATAAATTTGTGTTCAGAACTCTCCTAGCCATTGGTCAGTTGCCTTTTCAGGCCATGTAGTACTGGTTAGGGGGTGCAGATGTGGAGGGGTTTGGGTAGCTATGACATCCACTTTGCCCTCTGCATGCAGAAACTAGCAAATGACAGGGCCTTTCCCATTTTGGCTTCTCATCTTTGCTCACAGTAAATGTGTAGGTCATGTCATGATGTCCCTTAGGACTCCCTAGGAGTCCATAATCAAACAACTAATTTGTACAACAAACTGTAGTAGACTCATACCAGCTTCTGTCTAAAACACTGCTCTGGGTCTAGCATTTAAGGTGACCAATAAAAGCATCTTGAATAAACAGGAGCACAGGGAACAAACGTACTGTGCTTTTTTACTGTTCTAGTATGAGTCTGTAAGCTTCAACTTTTTTGTTTCAATGGCGATTTATCAAAGTACTAGAGACAAGTTGGGGATGGAGAGTCTATTTTTGAATTATCAAACAGGCAGGGGTATTACTCAAAGGAATAAAAAAGAGACAGGCCAAGCAAGGATCTGAATAATTCACCAAGTGGATAATTAGCCTGGATGGTTATCACTACCAGAAATTCCACAGTTCAGGATCCTTTTGTCCAGCCAATAGCCACGATCTGTCTCATTTCATTACATCAGATTTTTAATGAGAAGGGAGAGGCACTCATTTGTTAAGAGCTTTCCTGTGTCTCAGACACTCTGCTGAGCAGTGAGGCCAGCTTTGTGGGCACGAGACATGAGCCCTCCAAGACTCTGTGCTGAGAAAGGCTTCGAGCTGACGTCAGGGCTCCACTGTCATCACGTGTGAAATGCTTCAGAACTTTGAAACAAGGGTCTCCCATTTATTATTTTTTATATGGCCTTTAGAGTTTGCTAAACCAACACTGCTGGCCTGTTTCTGTTCTCTCTATTAAATCCTTGCATGAATGCAAGTACATCAGAGAATTATCCGCCTCTCTCTAGAAGGAGGACCTGGATGACTGATCAACCTAGAGTCACATCAGAGAGCCTGGAGCAGGGCTCATGTCTGTCTAGTTGAAAAGCCTCTGAGCTCTCCTTCCCTGCCTGAAACAGGCACAGGATGCAAGCTTAGATAGGAAACCTTTCAAGCCTGCTACTCACTTATTGGGTCAGTAATTGTTGAAGAGGGATCCATGGGGTTTGTCCAACACCTTGCATGCATTTGTTCATTCAACAATAGACATTTATGAAGCTCCTGCTCAGTCTCAAGTCTGGTTTGAGGCTCTAGAAATGAGACAAGGAATGAGGTCAACAAGATTTTGGCATTCATAGGAGTTACTGCTGAGTGTGTGTGTGTGTGTGTGTGTGTGTGTGTGTGTGTGTGTGTGCATAGATAGAAAACAAGAATTGGTGATAAGTTATCAAACAAACTGATTTAGGATGTTGTAAGTAGAACACAAGAAATATATAAAATGCCCATTTGATCTGGATTGGCAAAATATTCTTCTCTCTAAAGAAGCAGCTGAGGCCAGAAGAATTCAGCCACAGGAAAAGCCCCGTCAGCATCCTTCAGGGAGAAGCATGTATGAATGCAAAACTCCTGGGGCTGCAAATAATTGAGCAGGTAGCATAGATCCTAAGCCTCCTCTTTGAAGCTCTGACTAATCTATGTTTTACAGATGAGAAAGCCGAGACGAAAAGAAAACCACCAGTTTCAGCTGGTGGAGGACAGGGAATGAAGCTCTGTTTCTGGGGCTAATGTTACTCCACCTTGGCCTCCTCAGAGTAACTGATGAAGAAACTTGTTTTAGATTTAGATTGATTCCAAATTGAGACATCTCTGACCATATAGATATGCACTGCCAGTTCGAATTATGGTCTCCATCCTGAGCTTTCTTTCTTCTTTCCCTTCCCTAGTACAATTTGTATTCTACAGAGCAGAAGTTGATGGTTTGCCTTGTGGATGGGCATTAGCACGAAGTGAAAGGGTATCAGGGAGAAGGGTGTTCTACCTCACTGGTCAGGCTCTTTGCTTTGAATGTGAGAGTCTCAGCATCCCAGGAGACAAGAACTGTCTCCTCATTTGAATGACCAAAGTCAGCCTTGTACTACCCGCCTCTATGGAGATGCTCATGGTACCTAGCCTTGAGCAGGTTGCAAGGACACATCATATCTAGGCCATTACGTTAGAAAGTCCTTTCATAGGCATGGAATGGGTAAGGAGGCTGATGTGAGATATAGATGGAACAATCCCACATCTACATTTTAGGATTCCCCAAGTGCCATCTTGCTCTGGGTCTCATGGTAAAGGGAAACCTTTGCATTATTCATTGCTCTGTCTGAAACTATTTGGGCCATATTTTAAAACTGGAAATAATAACTGTTATCGTTAAAATATGGATATTTAAATAAAAGACACAATCAGCTACAGTCTTGGTGACTATTGTCATCAAGACAATAAGAAGAGTCAATGTGCATTTACTTGTGTTGCAGTTGAATACTTAAAAATGGGTATTGGTGCTTATTTCGAGCTGTGGATTTCAATGCACTATAGTTAACTACTGGGTCAGGTCGTTGCTTTGTTATTCTTGGCTATAAGATTTATTAAGTGAAGCTTGAATAAAATATAATTTTTTTAAAAAAAAGTTAGCTATAAAGCTCCACATACTGTAAAGCTAGACTGAATTTCTCCACATAAGAATGCTGACTTTTGAGAGCCTCAGCAAACTCATTGTATTTGATATTTTACACTCCAATGCAGCATAAACAGTGGTAGCTCTACCCTCTCGCTTCTGACTTTTGGTATAGCAAAACTTGAATACTAAACTATGCCTACCAGGAAGCAGTTGGTCTCTTCTGGCTTTGTTCCTGTGTGAATGATAATTAGAATGTTCTTTACAGAGTATCAAATGTGACTGCAAATCTAAGATTCATTTGGGAAGAGAGAGTGGTGTTCAGAACAGCCTCAGCTTGACTGCTTCATCAAAGTTCAGCCTGTGGTCCCCCCCTCCAAGAGTAAGGGAACAGTCCAAGAAGTTGTACCCTCTTAGCCTTTGTTCCTCTTTTGAGACAGCTGAGGATGGGGCTGGGAACTGGTGTGTGTGTGTGTGTGTGTGTGTGTGTGTGTGTGTGTGTGTGTGTGCAGTATTAGTTCTGCTAGTGTGGTTTTCTTTATAATTCCTCCACCATGACATAAACATGACTATTATCAGAGGGTTTGCTTTGCATGTAGATATCTGGTCTATGCTAAAAGGAGATTACATAAACCTTATTTCTTAGTGAAAGTACCTGGCGCTAATATCTCTGTGACTTTTGTCAATTAAAGGGTGATGTACCCCGGCTGACCACTGTCTGGTTGTTTTATTCCCCACCTACCTCATTTGGCTCTTCCCTAGCCTTAAGAACCTTTCTTTTATTATGTCTTATGTGCTGAGATGTGGACTTACTCTTACTTTATCCCATGGTGATAGTCATGGGAACTGCTTCCAAATACCCACCATCCCCTTGAACTATGTTCAGGGTAATCAGGCTCTTTTTGGATACAGTCCCAGGCTCACACCAGACTTAACTCACGTGCTTGAGGTCCTTCATTGTCTCTATTTGTGAGAAATTCCTAGTTGCTGGTTTTCTATTAAGATTAGGCTCCTAGACCCCAGTACCAATCTACAGCCTGGCTATTGTAAGCCAAGGGAAATCTGAAATGTGCCACTGGCTCTTCTCTGGCCTAAGGGAATACCCAAAAGGGCTCTGGACTCAGCCCCTGTCAGAACCTGGAAAGTTCTGCTGAGCTGGCCCAATTAGCCACTTCATGGAACAAGGTGTGAACAACCACAGATTGGGTTAAAAGTAATTTTCCTGCATGATTCTTGAGTTGCTTTCTTCTGTTTCCCAGACAAATGAGGGAAGACTTGCAATAAAAAGTGGCTGTTATTTTCATGAGCACACCTGCCCTCTAATAGCACAGGCTCTAGAAGTGCTGTGCTCAGCAGCCTCTGTCAGATTGCAGATGCTACGGGCTTTGGGTCCTGACAAGATGTCTCAGTTCACTCTCTTCCTGGAGCTCATGTCTGAGTTACACCCACAGTAATGCTTTCCCATGGGTTCTGGTGTTTCTGGGAGAGGCCTGGCACAATCACATGGCATCAGATAAAGGTCATTGCCTCTTGCTATCCAAGTGCTGATGGTACCCGCATGCTTTCTGCTCCAAAGAGAACAGTTTGCTCTGATTAAATCACATTCCCTTGGCCCTCCACATAGGTAGGACATGGAGGAGGGGAGAGCAGCAGAGGGTCCACGCCTCTGGGTCGGTGGATGGTATCTTTTACTTGCCATGCTTGGCAGGCAGCCTTTGGTGGCTACAGGAACATAGATGTGTTTGGTAATTGCAGGAAGAGCTGAAGCAATCCGTTATCGGCTACAGCATCGCTGAGTGAACCATGTGCCTACAGTGGCCATCTTGAATTGATTGTTCTGGCTCTACAAGTCAGCAGTGAGCTTCGTGCCAATCGCTTATGCCAGCAGATGGCTCCAAATGAGGTCATTGTTTTGACAGTTTCACAAAAGAACCCCAAACAGACTGAAACAAGCCTCACACATGTTGGATCACCCTGAACAGTTACGAGATAAAAAAATGAACTTGGACCGAAACTTTGGGAACCTTTGGGAAAAGTAAAACACTCTGGAGGGTCCTTCATGGAGGGTCCTTCATTGACTGCTCACATCTGTGGCTGTCCCTGGGGCAAGCTGGGAACGATCTGCCTCCCCGACTCTGTTCTCCTCCTGCCTCCCCTCTGCCCTGGGTGTTGGAACTGCCTGGGTGGCAGTGATTATCTCAGTAGGGAGGAGACAATTATTTCAAACCTTGGTGATTGCAAGCTATATGTAGAAGCATCTTGGCAGTCTGGAGGCCGATGTTCTTGGAATAATCTCTGTCTTTTACCAACTCCAAAAGTATATGTGTAGTAAGTCACATAGCCCCAAAGAAGCACTGACGATTCATAGAATTAGACAGCCCACTGGGACCTCTTATCATTGGGTTGGGAAATTGGACAGGCTTTGTGTCTTGGCTTCTGGAGTATGCACTGCCACATAGCATGGTCCCTAGATGGGAATATTAGGGTCTCAAACACTACTCTCATTTAGCTGAGATTCTCAAGCTCAGTATAAAACAGGAAGTTATTTTCTGTTCCTTGTTTCGAATGTGGACCACCCCATCAGTGCTGGGCTCAACAGCAAGCTCATTCCCTTCCTTCTTCCCAAGGTAGCAGAGAGAGCTTTGAGGCAGAGCTCTACCCTCATGTTTTAGCTCTGGAACCTCATGAAAGTGTTCTCCAAGCACCACATCATATTAGTTTCCTAACAGAACTACAAACTGATTGGCATGCACACATGTGCAAGCAAACACACACATACAGACACACACACACAGACACCCAAGAAATTGGGGAAAAGGATTTTTCCATGGCTCAGGAAGCTAGAACCCTGAGGTCAGAGTTTCACTAGCTCTGGTTTTTCCCCAAAGGCTGGCTGGCGGTTCTGTTCCGGGACCCTGCTGCTGATCATGGTGTTACTGAATTATAGCATCACCTCCAAACTCTGCTTCTGTCTTCCTGAGGATTTTCCCCTTTGTGTTTCTAGATCTGGTTACTGGGTTAGGCCCCACCCCATCCATTTATGACCTCATCTTACTAATTATACCTGTAAAGACCCTATTCTCAAATAAAGTCACATGCGCTTGTCCACATTCTTTGTGGACAAGATGAGAACATATCTTTTTTTTTAAAAAAAACATCTTCTTCGTTTCTTTGAGATTATAATGTAATTATATCACTTCCTCTCCTTCCCATTCCTCCTTCCAACCCTTTCCATGCAATCCTCCACTTTGTTCTCCTTCAAATTCATGGCCTCTTTTTTAAATTGTTGATATATATATATATATATATATATATATATATATATATATATATATATATATATATATATCTAAATATGCAAATACAAGCTGCTCAGTCTGTATAATGTTGCTTGTTGTTTTCCAGGCTGACCATTTGGTATTGGATAAGCAATTGGTGAGCTATTCCCTGGGGAAGATCATCGTCTCTCCTGCTCTCAACCTTCCTCAGTTGCCTGTAGTTCTCTGTCTAGGGCTGAGGCCTTGTGAACGGTCTCCCTTCCGTGTCAGTCTGTCCTAGTGTTGTCATTGTTTAGGCCCTGTTTGGGCAGCCATGTTGGTGATAGTTCATGGGTGTAGCTTCTGACATTTCCAGGGGACACAGTCTCACAGCTAACTTCTGTTCCCTTGGCTCTGACAATCATTTTGCCCCCCTCGTCTGCAGTGATCCCTGAGCCTTAAGCTCAGGAATTATGTTGTAGATATATTAGCTGGGACTGGACTCTACAACTCTGAATTTTTATTGGTTGTGGTTTCCTTTAATGGTCTCTGTTTCTGTTGCAAAGAGAAGTTTCCTGGATGAGGGGAACATACCTTCCTAGGAGAAACATGATTAAATTCCCACAAGCCGGGTTCCCAAGTTCATCTCTACTTCTGGACACTACTTGCCTTCTATGGACCTCTGGCAAATCAAAGACATCTCAAGCTTTAGTTTCTTGCCTGTGGAATGAGAACACTTAGAAAATGCTTGGGTGTGACATGGTCTTGTGTGGCATTTCTGGATATGCTCCACCACACACCATGTGTGTAGGGGAGAGGGTATTTGTGTAGAGCTCAAAAGACAACCTTGTTTGTGGACATAGAGTCTCCACCCCTTAGTCTCACCAGTAGACTAAGTTGGTGGACAGTGAGCCCCAGGGATCTGCCCAACCCCCCCCCCCCAGGGCAAGGGTTACAAACATCTGTCAATCTGTCCAACTGTTTTTGCTTTGTTTTTATATAGGTTCTAGACATAGAACTCAGGCATTGCTTGCAAGGTAAGTGCTTACAAACTGGGTCATTTCCCCAGCCTCCCAAATCATCTTTATCCATGTGGAATAAAGACAAGTCCAGGAGAGACCCATGTTTGAAATCTAGGTGCAATTCCTTTTACTATTTTGTTCTATAAACTGGACCATGCTGGTGAACGGAATCTTAAGCTGAAAGCCACAAGTACTGGGTCCTCAGTACCTTTCACCGGGAGACTTTTATTTTAGACATTCATGACGTGACATTTTATGAGGTGGCACACAAATGGCTTTCATCTCACTCACTGAAATGAAGTGTTTAAGGAAAAAAAGAAAAACCTCAGCAGTTGTAAAGAGAGGGGTGGGGATGCTAGCTTGAACACAATCCTCACAGGCATCCTGACTGATGCTCAGGGAGAAAGTGGGAACTGAACATTGCTGGATGGATTAAATCTTGTGGTGAGGTGACCGAGGATCCCAGAACTGAAGGTTAGCCTTTTCATTCTGTGAAGTGAAGCTTCTGGTCCATCTTTTGCTTTGCCTGCATTTGGTTCTGCAGTTTGAGAACAGGAATGACCTACCTAATATCCCTAAAAATGACGTCATCTCAAGAGCTCACTTCCATGCCACCCACCCCATCCTCAGGAATCCGTGACTCAGGATACTTCATTAAATCTAGAACTGACTACTCAGGGTGCATATTGGCTAAGCCTACCATGTTAGATGCCGGCTATACACAAAACAATGATTGATCTGCCCACTTTAAGGAGCTGACTGTCTAAAGGTGATAATCAGAGTACAAGATACTCAGAGCAAGGACAGAATTGTGTTTGGCAGTTAGGGGAACCCATCCTGGGTCCAGGAAGAGCCACTAGGGGATGACAAATGACATCCCCTTAGGGGGACAAGAGAAATGACAAACAGTTGTCAGAATAGAAATGTATTCTACTCAGGGAAGAGAAGTGAGCCAAACAAAGGCCAGAGGCTCAAGTTGAGTGTTGGTGTGGTTCCATGGCACTGGAGTGCTGCCCTGTGGGGTCCAGCTGGTGGCAGGTGGCATCTTGGGCAGTTCACGGAATGCATCTTCTTTCCATCGCTTGCTGCTCGGAGATGAGGTTTCCCAGTAAGCTGACTGTAGAGCAGAGGTCAGGCTAGCCTCTGTCCTGGAGTGATCTGCTCTGCTCAGTTCCAGCCTTGAAGAGCCTGGCTGGGCTCACTTTAGACAGGGATAGCCTGTGGTGGGTGGGAGGCTTCACATAATGACCCCAGTCTGCCTGGGGATGACCAGAATGTCCTTCCTTCTTGGATACACGGCTCTGGGAGCAGTTTCCTTAGAAGGAATGTGCTGGGTATGTCCTTGCTACTTCTGGACCTTATCCTTAATCTTGCCAGGGACTAAGCCTTGTACCTTTCCACTGGAGGGCTTTGTCTTCTTGGCAGAATGTGGAACTACAGCCTGTCCTTGACCTTACTTACCCCCTAGTCCATTACTCTTACCTGTGGAAATTACCTTTCCCTAAAAGAAACTTTATGATTGATTAAGGCTCTACTCTACCCATGGATCCTTTGTGAATCTCTCCAAAAGCTTCCTGGCAGAAATTAATGTGAATACCTCTGTTTAATATTCTCTGTGTAGTTTGTGGATGACAATGAGGATGACGGTGATGATGACAATGACGATGATGATATCAGAACATTGGCAAGTCTGGCTAAATATCTCATTTGATGTAACTGTAGTAAGTGCACACATGGTCTCTGGTTATTGCCTGCCCTGCCATGAGTGCCAACCACTGCCTTCATACAGGGAATATCATTTCTGTCATGCTTCAAGTTTAACACTCCTGGATGCTCCCAGTCAGCATCAAATTTGCCAGAGATGCTAAGGCCGAGGAATGGGGCCATGGGGCCCAGGGCTCCCAGATAGTGTCTTAGAACTTCTGGCAGGTTGAGACTCTGTGTGCTCTCTCCATCCACAACCCCTGCTCCTGTCTTCTGCATGGGGCAGATGCAGCTGGGATAGGATGTCTGTCAAAGAGCCTTCTGCTCTCTACCCACCCTCCCCCATGAGTTCCCATGTCCAGTTAATCTCCTATGGCTGCCTCCCCGGAACCCATAAACCCGCAATAGCACTTTCCTGTCC
Source organism: Montemys delectorum (assembly GCA_019843815.1). Lineage (NCBI taxonomy): Eukaryota > Metazoa > Chordata > Mammalia > Rodentia > Muridae > Montemys > Montemys delectorum. The sequence goes on along the minus strand of JADRCD010199609.1, from coordinate 43,316 downwards.
GTACCCCATAGGACCCTAGTGTTCATGAGTAGATCCGTTGTAGAGCTGTCTTCCCATCTGCAGTCTCTTTGTCCTTTGGCTTTGGTATCTTTTGACACTTTCCTGGATTTCTCTGTTCTTACAGTCGACTTGGGGTCTTGCAGGGCCCTCGCCATCTTCAGAAGCCATCTTAGTTACTCTTCCCATGGTAGTGGCAAAATGCCTGAGCAAAATAGCATCTTACAGAAGGCGTGGCTTATTTTGGCTCAATGTATGAAGGTCTGGTCCATCATATAGGGAGTAAGTAGCGTGGTAGTGGACGGATGTGGAGAGGATGTGGTCACATCGCATCTGCAGCTGCAAGGCATGGTGGGGCAGGCCTGTGTTCAGTTAGCTTTCTCCCTAAGCTGGGACCCCAGCCCACAGAATGATACTGTCAACATTTAGCAGGGAGTCTACCCTCCTCTATCAACCTAATCTAGAAACTCCCTCACAAACATGCCTGTAGGTGTTCTTCCTAGATGATCCTAGGGTCTATCATATTAACAATGCTAATGGTCACAAAAGCTTCATTCCTAGCTCCTTGCTCTTCTACCTGGGTAACCAATCACTGCTTTCTGAAGAAATGCCTCCTAATGCCTATTCAGCAAGTCTTCTTAGACCCTGAGTCTTGTGGGAAATGTGTCTTGTTCCGTTTGCCTGTAGTGGTTCCTCTGTCTGGCCTCCGTGTTGCTCTGTGGCCCTTATCCTGTGGGGCTTTGCTGTTCCCTAACCAGCCCTTCTGCTCTGCTCCTATGTCCCCAAATTGTCCCTGCTGACTTCGTCCCAGAAGGCAGAGATGGCTAATGTTGCCTATGGCATTCCTTCGTACTCCGCACAGTTGAGGCCATGGCTGGCATTGGGTAAGAATGCTCTGATTGGCTGCACTGGGTTCCAGAATGCTTTCCCTCCATCCCCAGCTCTGCTGTGGTGAGGGTGCTCGGGCTTCAAGATGAAGTCTGTCAGTCCCTGGTGTCCGTCTATGCTCTGAGGACAGAAGTTCTTAAATTTACAAGCCCTTCTTGCCTGAGAACTTTTTACGTGGTCCTAGGTAGATAGGTGTGTAAGATGGGTACGCGAGTCAGACATTTGCTAGTAATAAACCGTAAAGCAGTTTAATTGAAGACAACTCTGACATCCGCTTAGACTCAGCTCACTTGGTAAAGGTCTTGTGCTTCAAGTATAAGGGCCAGTCAAATCCTCAGAGTCCTCAATTAAAACAAAGCAGAGCAAAGCAGAGCAAAGCAAAACAACGCAAAACCGGGTGTGGTTGGTGGCTTATGCTAAATCCCAGCACTAGAGATCCAGAGACAAGTGGATCCCTGGATCTCATTAGCCAGCGAGCCTACCCTACCTAGAGAGGTCTAGGGCAATCAGAGACCTTCAAAAACAAACAAACAAGAGATCCAAGGTAGACTGCATCTGAAGAACAAGTCATCAAGCGGTTGACCCCTGACCTCTACAAGCATATTCACATACTTGCACATGTATCTGCAAACACACACACACACACATACACCACACATGAATATAAACGTAACACCAGTTGTTTGGTATGCATATGATCTTGTTAAACGCATTATGCCATGCTAATGACATGGATGTACTTGTTTTTAACATAAAGAATTAAATATTGGCTGAATATTTGTTCCTACAGGATATAGAGCCTCTTCAACACTTTCCAGAGTTGACTAATATTTTGATTTTATAATTACCAGTGCTGAGCATGCTTCTTTGCATTAAATACATAGTGCAAAATGGCAGATGTGTGTTTAGAACCATTTCAGAAATTGCTGGATATTCTTTCCTAATCCCTAGTCAAGATTCATCTAATTTTTGGGAGTGTGTGAAATTTAAGTCAGCAATTGAAACAGTAATTCTTAAAATAAAATGTTCTACACAAGACATTCTGAGTACATACTAATTTGATACTTCTAAACTCAAAATGTCAATTATTGAGTTTTTTCATCATTAAATCATTGTGTTTCTTTTCTTTTTTGTTAAAAGGATCAATGGTGTAATTTATTTTTAATATATATTTAATTAAAATATAATTACATAATTTCTTCCTTCCTTTTCTCCCTCCTGCCCTTTCATATCACCTTTCTCCAACCACTCCCAGGTTACTCCACTCTCAATTTGATAATCTCATTTTCTTTGATTATTGATACACACACACACACACACACACACACACATGCACACATTTTTATTGTTTGTGTATGGATGGTTTCAGGGATGACGACTTTGTATTTGATAACCAATCTGGGGGTGCTCATCTCTGCGAGAGGATAACTCTTTCTCCTTAGCAGTCACCAGTTCATTTTCTATGGGTGGAACCCCACGAGGCTTCCCCTTTCATGAAAACATGTCTATCAATGGTGTCATTGTTTACATAGCCATTTGGGGGGATAAAATGACAGTCAGCAGTCTTTATTAATTTATCTTTGTTCAATAAGTAATCTATCAAGTCATCACATTAAACTACAGTGTGCAAATAGTAATTAATATTGGGGAAGTTTTAAAAAAGTTTGCTCCAAAGGGCTGAGTTCCCTACTGTAGAAGCTAATCTTTGTGGAAATGCCACTCACCCACAACTGCGCTGACTTTATGTGATGCTGCTCTCACATAGGCTTCTTGGAGTGGCTCAAATTCAAGCATCAACTTGGGTATTTAGAATCATTAACCTCATGGTTGTGTTGTAGGAGGACCATCAGAGCAAAGTTTGGATTTTAGGCAAAATAGTATCATGAAAAGAAATGCTTAAAGAGATTATTTTAGTTTCAAGCTGGCTTTAGAAAGTGATGACTGCTAACTGAGAGGCTGGGGCCCCCATTCTGCAAGGAGGGGTGGGGTTTGTGTTGTAACATGAATGATACGCCAACTGCATGCTCACAGCTTTTACTTACATCGTGCTTTGGGGTGGGAGGTTATTGCTTGTTGGCAGGGCTTGTGTTTGTCACTTTTTGTCCCTGTAACAAAATCTCCTAGAAAAGCAATTTAAAGAAGTTGAGATTCTTGGATCACAGAGGGTTTTCAGTCTGTGCTTGGCTGGCTCACTGCTTCAAGCCCTGTGGCCTGGATAAGGATTTTCAAAGGGCTGTAAATATAAGCACAAACAAGTACTACAGCCTTCCCTATTGTGAGTCACTCTGCCCACACTTATGGTCCTGCAGGCAATCTTAGCTTATGGACGTGTGTGAGTATTGTGATTTTAATTGGACATATAAAACTTAAAAGCCTAAGCCTTTGTAGATGGATCCTCTTTTCCCATGTATACACACACTGGGAAACCCCACACTGTTGGTGCTGGGAGTTGGCCTCACTCCTACTGGGCTTGATTGTGGTACAGTCACTTGCAACTTCAAAAGCCAGCTTTCTTACACACACACACACACACACACACACACGCACACACACACACACACACACGCACACACACACTCACACACACACGTGCGCGCACACACACACACACACACACGCACACTCACACACACACATGCACACACACATACACTCTCTCACACACACACACATACACACACACACATATACGCCAGAAGACAATGTTGAATGTCATACTCCATTGTCCTCCACCTTAGTTTTTGAGACAGGGTTTGTCACTGAACCTGGTGCTTATCATTTCAGGTAGGTTGGCTAGCCAGCAAACTCTCAGGATCTGCCTGTGTCAATCACCTGGTGATGGAGTGAAGGGTATGTGCCACCAGGCCCAGCATTTTATGTGCATGTTAGGTACCTAAAACCAGGTCCTCATGGTTGTACAGCAAGCATTTTACTCACTGAGCTATCTCCTCAGCTTCCAAAGCTAACGTAGTTTCATTTCAATCACTCCTACAGGTCCAGTGATGGTGGCTGGGAGGATGGGGGAGGGGTGCATAGAAGCATTTGTGTGCTTAATATCTAGCCAGGCAGTCACATACAGTAGCTGGATAACCAAGCCTATCCTGGAGGTCCTGCCTCAGATTCAATGCTGGGCTTCTGGTGGCGATGCAAATTTGGTAAGGAAAATGCAGCCTTCTGGGAATAAGACTATTAATCTAGGATGAGGTTCTTCTCCATGAGGGTGGCAAGAGCTAAAGTTGCAGAGGTCAGGGAGTTGCTGCAGTAAACCCCAGAAAGCTGCAGCCACATGGATGAGGAAGTCAATACAGACCTCATGTTCTCAAGAGCTGCCAAGGAAACTGCCATAGTCCTCAACACATCTTCACCACAACTCCGCCCAGCTGGCTTGGTCTGCAGTGTCAACGTGGGTGATTCATAGGCTCCGGTTAAGAAGCCTCTGTGTGGCTCACATGTGCTCACAGAGGGTAGCTTCTGTTCCTGGCCCACCCCAAGGTCACACTGGAAAACCCGACTTGAAACTGTGCAGAGCAAGGGATTGTGGGAACTGTAGTTTCCCAAATCCGAGAAGGCACAAAGGCTGATAACAATTTTTAAAAAGACCACTTAGGAGTGGTCCCTAAAGTACTTCTCAGCCATCTTCAAGTTAGCTTTTTGACACCATTTTTGTTGTTGTTGTTGTTGTTGTTGTTTTTAGAGAAACCTAGACACAGACACATGTCTGGGAAGCAGCTCTTACACATCTTTCTTCTTTGCTTCTTGTGTTCTCCAGAGAATTCTTTTCTCCTGCCTTCTCAGTCAGGTTCTCATCTAACTGTCTTGGTTTTTATTTCTGTCTTTGGTATGAAATGGTGGTGATGGATAGCTATTTACTGGGATGGAGCTCTGGGCCATTGTTTTCTTTTGGGAAGATGCTCACTGACTCTGAGGACTCATCTAGTGCCAGACATAGTAATTCCTCAGTAGAAGTCAGTTCCTTTCTTACCTAGGGTAAAAAGTAGACCTATTAATAGGAACTCCCATTTCCCAGAACATCTTCATTCATCTTGGGAACCATCCTTGTGTCAGTCTATGTCCTTGTGTCTGTCAGCATGGGCTGACTCCACTTTCCCCTTCCTACCCAGTCCTGCACCTGCCTCAGGCGTGGTCCTATGACTGGGACTTATTTCTCTTCCCTCGGTGCATAATGATTGACTGAGAGCTGAATACCTGATTCTTTAGGGACGAGGAGAATAATATCCAAAGTTGAATGGGTTCTTGGAGAAAGAAGAGCTCACGTTTTAGACAGTGTGACTAAGACGGTGGAATGTGAGTCTAGAGATACCTGTGAGCTCTCTGTCTCCAACAATGAAGATCTTGCCTAAGGAGAGAACCTCACACAGAAAGAATGGTCTAGAGATAATCATGGAGTGTAACTTTATGGGCTCCTCGAGTAAGAAGAGTTTCAGGCCTCAGAACAGCCACACCCCGCACAACACCTTCATTCTTGATTCTCAAACTGTAGAGGTCCAGGGATCAGAGGCAGCAAATGCATTCTGAGACAGGCAAAGGGAGAGACTCAAACACAGGGTGGTACACTTGGTGTTGCTCATCAGGAGGAAGGGCAGGGCTATGGGGAAGTTGCTCCAGACCCAAAGGGCCTGGACTAAGGCTATCATCCTGTTGGATCTTTCCAGAATCTTCTGAGTCTGAAGCTGAAGTCTTTTTTTCTTTTTAGATGTATTTATTATTATATGTAAGTACACTGTAGCTGTCTTCAGACACTCCAGATGAGGGTGTCAGATCTCGTTATGGGTGGTTGTGAGCCACCATGTGGTTGCTGGGATTTGAACTCAGGATCTTCAGAAGAGCAGTCAGTGCTCTTACCCGCTGAGCCATCTCACCAGCCCCCTGAAGTCTTTAACTACCTTTTACTCTTGCTTTAGTAAAATTCTTTTACTTAAAAATTTGAAATTTAAAATCAGTAAAACACTATGTTCAATATTTTTGTTCTTATAATTAACAGTGTAGGACCAAGCCTGGAAATGATTCTACATCTAGGAAGACAGAGTGGAAGTTCTCTGTGTTTAAATGGCTCTTCTATGTTTAAAAATATAACTGGGGGAAAAAATAGAACTCTACTACTTCTTAGTAACATTTTATATATTATTCCAAGCAAGATATATTTCTTTCTAACATATTTAAGTTTATTTGCCAAGGATATCAGAGGTCACACATATGCCATGCAGCATGGAATCGGTTCTCTTCCTCTACCTTTAAGTGGGTCCTAGGGATTGAACCCAGGTCATCAAGCTTCTGTGCAAATCACTCTATCTGCAGATCCATCCTGTTGTAGTCACTTTGGTAATTTGAGCTGATTATAACAATTGTTTATTACTATATTTTTATTAATAATTTGTTTTCAAATAACTGGCCCTACAAATAAATTTTTAGAGGCAGGCTTCTAGAATTCTGAAGGACTTGATTCTCTAGCTCAGCATTTGCTATCAGAAAGGACTCTTAATCTGGGTTCAAAAGAATTTAACTTCAGAGGCTAAAGAGATGGCCTAATGGGCCAAGCACTTGTGCAAGCATGAAGATCTGAGTTCAAATCCCCAGCACCTACAAAATAATCCAGATGTGGCTGCACATGGCTGTCTCTCAAGTACTGTTGGAAGGTGGTGCCAGGAAGGTTGCTGGAGCTTGTTGGCTACTGGCATAGCGACAGGTTCAACTAAAGAACATTGTCCCAAAGCACTAAGGAGGAGTGATAGGGTATTTGCCTTCTTCCCTGGCCTCCATAAATTCACACACAGGTTCCTGCATTCTCTCCTCATGTGTACGCCCCTCACCCTAACCTCCCTCTGCCCCTCCACCCCCTCCCCCCATACAGAGGGAGGAAATAAAACTCCAGTGTTTGGAAAAGTGACTATAAAAACCCAAAGTGAACATGTTTGTGAGATATTATAGTGAAAGTACAGTGTTGGGCTCAGTGTGAGTGACCAACCTATGATGGCCAGGCCACACAGAGTCCCCAGAACACAGTCAACTGACTACTCCATCTGATCACAAGTTGGGATTCTGCCGTGGAACTAAATTCTATTGATCTATAGCAGTCTGGGAGGGAGTAGCAGGTTATTGGGTCATAGAGAGCCTCAGGAAACAGTGGAGGACCCACGAGGCTTTAGTCTGGACCACGGAGAGCTGGAGAAGAATATGATCATCTAGTGGTGATGAATCTCCTTATTCTGAATGCAGAACAAAGCCCAAAAGTGGAAGAGAGAAGACAGAACCCCACTGACCTGGCCTCCAGGAGGCTCAGAAGAACAAGAGGTATTTGACCCTGAGATGGGCCATCATTTTTACACTTGATCTTAGCCAAAAGAATGAAAAGCCATGGGTCATAATTTTTAAATGGGGACAGTGAGGTTTCTTCTACACAGAATAGTTAAAGGGGAAAGCAGAAGAGAAAGGAAAGTCCCCAAGGGTAGGATGCACAGTGAGTGTGGTACACACCCCTCAGCACCAAGGACTGTAGAAGAGACACTCTGTTGTTGTTTGCTGATGTCTGAATGAAAGCATGAATACATAGCCCCTAAGAACTCATCCTTCTTTGAGTCTAGTGTCCTATTTAAAAGGCACCATTTAGGATGGCAATATGGCTCAGTAGGTAATGGTGGCTGCTGCCAAGCCTGATAACCTGAGTTTGACCCCTGGGACCCACGTGGTAAAAGGAATCAAGTTTTACAAGTTATCTTTTGCTTCTACACACATGTGCATGACCGTGCATACACATGCAATAAATGGATAAATATAATAAGAAAAGATAGAACCATATTTGCTTTTTATTTGATATATATTTACTTTATGATTTTATGATTTTTATATATATATATCATATACATATTTACCTGTCTATATATTCTCTGTAGCTATTTATACCTATATCTTAAAAAGTGAGAAGGCAGGATCTTTCTGGTTTCCCTCTGCACCAGGAGCTAATCCTGTGCCACAGCGCTCAATAATCAAATATCGCCTGGAAAGAGCTGGTCTCCCAGGAGTATGGGCACATCTGTGAGCACAGGGAAGACCACCACTTCTGCTCAGAGGGACTTACCTGGAGCCCTCAGAACATAGGAAGTGAGGAGCATCTTGGGACAGGATCCTTTCGGTTTCCCTCTGCACCCAGAGCTGATCCTGTGCCACAGCTCCTGGAACTGATCCTGTGCTACAGTGCTCCATACCCAAATTCCTCCTGGAGAGAACTTGTCTCTCAGGAGTACTGACACACAGGGTTGTAGAAGGAACAAGCCACAGTCAGAGACAGCAAGATCAGCTAACACCAGAGATAACCGGATGGTGAGAAGCAAGGGCAAGAACATAAGCAACAGAAACCAAGGCTACTTGGCATCATGAGAATTCACTTCTCCCAACACAGTGAGCCCTGAATACCCCAACACACCTGAAAAAGCAAGACTCTTATTTAAAATCACATCTCATGATGATGATAGAGGACTTTAAGAAGGACATAATAACTCCCTTAAAGAGATATAGGAGAACACAGATAAACAGGTACAAGCCCTTAAAGAGGAAACATAAAAACCCCTTAAAGAATTACAGGAAAATACAACCAAACAGGCATTGAACAAAACCATCCAGGATCTAAAAATGGAAATAGAAACAATAAAGAAATCGCAAAGGGAGACAACCCTGGAGATAGAAAACCTAGGAAAGAAATCAGAAGTCATAGATGCAAGCATCACCAACAGAATACAAGAGATAGAAGAGAGAATCTCAGGTGCAGATGATACCATAGAAAACATTAGCACAACAGTCAAAGAAAATGCAAAAGGCAAAAAGCTCCTAATCCAAAACATCCAGGAAATTCAGGACACAATGAGAACACCAAACCTAAGGATAATAGGTATAGAAGAGAGTAAAGATTCTCAACTTAAAGGGCCAGTAAATATCTTCAACAAAATTGTAGAAGAAAACTTTCCTAAGCTAAAGAAAGAGATGCCCATGAACATATGCCTACATAACTCCAAACAGATTGGACCAGAAAAGAAATTCTTCCCGATCCATAATAATCAAAACACTAAATGCACAAAACAAAGAAAGAATATTAAAAGCAGTAAAGGAAAAAGGTCAAGGAATATATAAAGGCAGAATTACACTAGACTTCTCACCAGAGACTATGAAAGCTAGAAGATCCTGGGCAGATGTTATGCAGACCCCAAGAGAACACAAATGCCAGCCCAGGCTACTATACCCAGCATAACTCTCAATTACCATAGATGGAGAAAACAAGATATCCCATGACAAAACCAAATTTACACAATATCGTTCCACAAATCCAGCCCTACAAAGGATAATAGATGGAAAACATCAACACAAGGAGGGAAACTACACCCCAGAAAAAGCAAGAAAGTAATCTTTCAACAAACCCAAAAGAAGAAAGCCACACAAATATAAAAATAAATAAAAAATAACAGGAAGCAACAATCACCATTCCTTAATATCCCTTAACATCAATGAACTCAATTCCCAATAAAAAGACATAAATTAACAGTCTGGATAAGAAAATAGGACCCAGCATTTTGCTGCATACAGGAAACATATCTCAATGTCAAAGACAGACACTACCTCAGAGTAAGGGGCTGGAAAACAATTTTCCAAGCAAATGGTCCCAAGAAACAAGCCGGAGTAGCCATTCTAATATCAAATAAAATCAATTTTCAACCAAAAGTTATCACAAAGGATAAGGAAGGACACTTCATATTCATTAAAGGAAAAATCTACCAAGAAGAACTCTCAATTCTGAACAGCTATGCTCCAAATGCAAGGGCACCCACATTCATAAAAGAAACTTTACTAAGGCTCAGAGCACACATTGCACCTCACACAATAATCTTGGGAGACTTCAACACCCCACTTTCAGCAATGGACAGATCATGGAAACAAACTAAACAGAGACACAGTGAAACTAACCGAAGTTAGGGACCACATGGATTTAACAGATATCTATAGGACATTTCATCCTAAAACAAAAGAATATACCTTCTCAGAACCTCATGGTACCTTCTCTAAAGCTGACCATATAATCAGTCACAAATCAGACCTCAACAGACATAAAAAGATTGAAATAATCACCACGGACTAAGGCTGGTCTTCAATAGCAATTAAAACAACAGAAAGCCCACATATACATGGAAGCTGAACAACAATCTACTCAATGATAACTTGATCAAGGAAGAAATAAAGAATGAAATTAAAGACTTTTTAGTATTTAATGAAAATGAAGGCACAACATACCCAAACTTATGAGCACATTGAAAACTCATAGCTCTGAGTACCTCCTAAAAGAAACTGGAGAGAACATATACTAGCAGTTTAACAGCACACCTGAAAGCTCTAGAACAAAAAGAAGCAAATATACCCAAGAGGAGTAGATGGCAGGAAATAAACTCAGGGCTGAAATCAACCAAGTAGAAACAAAACAAACTATATAAAGAGCCAACAAAATCAGGAGCTGACTCTTTGAGAAAAATCAGCAAGATAGATGAACCCTTAGCCAAATTAAGCAGAGGGCACAGAGACAATATCCAAATTAACAAAATCAGAAATGAAAAGGGAGATATAACAACAGAAACTGAGGAAATTACAAAAATCATCAGCGCCTACTACAAAAGCCTATATTTAACAAAACTGGAAAATCTGGATGAAATGCACAATTTTCTAGACTGTTACCAAATACTTAAGTTAAATCAGGGTCAGATAAACCATCTAAACAGTCCCATAACCCCTAAAGAATTAGAAGCAGTCATTAAAAGTCTCACAACCAAAAAAAAAAAAAAAAAAAAGCCCAGGACCAGATAAGTTTAGTGAAGGATTCTATCAGACCTTCAAAGAAGACCTAGTAACAATACTCATCAAATTATTCCACAAAATAGAAACAGAAGAGACACTACCCAATTCATTCTATGAAGCATAGTTACACTGAGTATTCTCCCTTGGAGATAGAATGGTTTCTGTCTAATCAGGAACTTGTCACAATTTCCTTTTGTAGAGGACTTCATAAGAGATTTTTTTTTCTACTTCTATCATGTTTAATGTCCCAAATAGATTTTGAAAACCGGTGTAAAAAAACTACATACAATAATTTCTTAAGATTAAAAAGAATACATTTCACTTAGCAAATGTTCAATATTTTTTTGCTTAAAAATATTGAAATTGTTTTAGAAGTCTTTGGATAGTATAAACATGGAAAGAAAAGGTCATATATGGTAACAACTATCTTTAATAAGGTGACATTTAAAATATAACATCAAATTTTATAAAAAAAAAAGAAGTGAGAAAATTTAAAAATTAAAAAAAAAAAAATAATAACATGGAGTAGGCAAGGAATAGCATGCTTTCACTCAGCCGAGTCCCGGAAAGGACATTCATTTTCACCTCCTTTGGGCTACTTCTTTATATTTTTGCTTAGCTCATTGGATCACACTAGATTTAAATTTTGTATTCTATGTTAGCTTTGGGGTTTTGGCTTAATGTTACATACCAATTTGGTTGCTTTCTAAAATATTTTTAAGGTTATTTATTTATTTACTACTTCAGTGTTATGTACCCATTGGGTACCTGCCCTGTAGGAAGGTTCTAGAGAGAGAGATGGGTGGATGGATGGATAGACCAGATTCTTACCCTCTATCTGCCAATACAAGTGACAGACCTTGGGCTTATAGGATGCAGTAACTAAATGTGACATAATTAACAACCCCCATCTTCAGCATCTTCACTGAAGCTCTCACTGAAAATGTGTATAATCAACAGTTGCAATGTGTCTCCTTCTATCCTTGGACGAGAAAATCTTCCCTAAATAACTATTTCCAACAATGCCTGTCTTCCCCAGCCCCCACCCAGATGGCCAGGAGCTGCCAAGATACACACTGAGCTACTAAACTTGCTCCCAGACGACGCTTAATTAAATCCTTTAATTATTAGCCACTCACTGCATTTCGCATCATTCCCCAATGCTTAGAGCCAGAATCTGTTAGGGAGGAAGCCAGACGCCTATCTGCCCAAATTACAGTCTCCGTTTTCTCAGACTTGGGCAAGTTGGAATTTTAAATCAACGATCTTTTCTGTCTGTTTCTATGTCTCTCTCTGTCTCTCTGTCTGTCTCTGTCTTTTTCTGTGTGTTTCTCTGTCTCTCTCTTCTTCTGTCTCCTAGCACTCAGCTGTATGTTAGGCAAGTATTTAAGCCTTAAAATGCCCTTTGCTTTAAGCCTAGATTTAAAACAAAGCCTAGATTGCAGCTCAAACACAAATATATTCATTTACCCAAACTCACCAATGAGAACAGACTCATCAAAGGTAACTAGGAAGCTACAGTTTGTACATTTCTTTGCAGACCTGACCATCTTTGCGTCTGCACAATGCAGGTTGATCCTCGTTGCAAAAGAAGCTATGGAGGGAAAGAAGGACCAAAAAGCATGGAACTTGATTTTCACCTAATTGGCAGATAACTCATTAACTTTGTCATTCCCTTTGTCTGGGCCTTGGCCCTCACCCGCCTCCCATCAATGGCCAGTGGACTATATCAAGCAAAAGAAGAGAAGGTGACATTTAACATTGGGAAATCAGTGGACGTAAGAAAGATCCTTTGCAAGAAGTATGCCAGTCAGGAGGGAACAAGACCCCACCCAACCTCTTATGAAGACAGGGACTGACACCATGGGTCTTGTTTTTGAGTGCAGGTTGAACCATGTTTTTACACTTGGCAGGCATGCGCAGGGATGGGAGGAGAGCCAGTGTTAAAGATATCCATTGCACAAGTAAGGAAACACCCAAATGCATGAAAAGGGCTGTGGGCATCTTGCCACCTCCCATTGCATCACATCTGCCCCTCCCCCAATAAAATACTCTAAACCATAAACCAAAATGAAGTTAGTTCTCTCCTTTTTATTTCCATGATAAACCATAGCTGGGTCTGTTACTTTAGAGCCCTCCCAGAAGTACCTTCCTCTAGTTTCCTGGGGTCACAGCCACGACTCTCTGGGAATAGGGAGGCCAGGTGAAATCACAGCATTTCACAGGAAAAGAGAAAATATTTGGCAATGTCAAGCACAGATATGATGTTGAAGATGTTCCTTAAGTATTGAACTTCATCCTGTTTTGCTTCCATGGTCTCTGAAACCTCCCTGTTGGCCATATTGAAAATAGCAACCTGCTACCTCCACCTCTCCAGGTACCTCCACCAAGTATAAATTTTCTTATCATACACCACCAAGGCCACCAACTGACATTCTAGATTTTAGTCTGTTTGTATGTTGTCACTTCTCCAGATCAGAGCTCAGCAAAGTTTGGTTTCACAATATTTTCTACTAAGTGCAATGACTGCAACATAGGAGATGTTCAGAGTAAGTAAATGGATGTGGCCAACTTCTAGACTCTCCCAAAGGTTGCAAGAGATGGAGTTTGTCTTAAAAGACCTTTGTGAAGATTTTGTTCTAAACTTAGAGAATCAGCTTGTTTATTCTGGAGACATTTTATGAATGATGTTTATGTGTGCTGGACATTGGGGTATAAGACAAAAGTGCAGGACCCAGGTCTGTATCCCCAGACTAATGAGCAGGACAGACAGAAAGAAGGTCGCTGTAGTAGAATGGGGGCTGAATAGAGCTCAGTGGGCAAAGGGCCTGCTTCTAAATCTTATGACCTGAATTGGATCCTTGGGCTATGCATGAAAAGTGAGATTTAAATTTAAAGAGGAGAAAATTAATCTCTTTAAGTTGTCCTCTGATCTCCACAGATGCCCCCCCCACACACACACTGAATACATAAATATATAGGCTAAGGGACTGGCAAGATTGCTCAGTGATTAAGAGTGTGCATTGCTCTTGCTCAGGACCTGAGTTTGGTTCCCAGTACCCATGTTGAGCTGTTCACAACTGGCTTTAACTGCAGCTCCGTGGTATCTGCTTGATGCTTTCTTCTGACCTCCGCAGGGCACCTGCACTCATGTGCACATACCTGCCCACACACATACATGTAATTCAAAACAAAGTGTAATTTTAAAATGAGTAATTTAGAATAAGTAGAACAGGCAGTGGCTACAGTTCAAAGCTGCTTGGGTTTGGGAGGAGAAGCTGATGACCTACGTGGAGGGGCCGAGAAAGCATTTTAGAAACTGACGGTGTTCAAAGTCCTCAGAAGGCTGTAAAAAAGGGGGAACCTGGGCTAAAGAGTGGCCTGGTGTGGCGCTCCAGGTGTGTGTATGAGAGGAAGCACTCACACCCATCCATGCGTAGCATGGTGGCTCTGCCAAGGAGGAGTCAAGTCCAGAGAACAGAGAAAAATACACAAGCACAGGAAAACAGGGCTCCATTTCGTGACTATTAGGAAAATGGTCCCTGCAGGTCTGATTTGAGGAGGATGTTGGATGTAAAGAATCTTGTAAGTAAGCTAAGGAGGTGAAGCTCATGCTCTTGACCACTGAAGGTTTAGGAAAAAAAAAAAAAAGAAATGAAGATGAGCAGATTCCATTTAGGTGGTCCTGGGTGGGAGGGCCAGAACCTTGGGTATTACCCCAAGGCAAGGAACTCTGAAGAGAGGGCTGGTAGTCTCAGGCACAGAGATGGGGTGCTATTGGGTAGGTGGCAGTTATGTGGAAAGGTAAGGAGTGGAGATTCACAGTGGGAGGTGAGAAAGTCATCTAGTTACTGGGAATCAGAGGTCAGAGGAGAAGTGGTGGTCCAAGCTTCCAGTCCTCTCCTGGATCTTCAAAAGCATTGCTAGCCTCAAAATCCCTGAGCAGGCATAGTTATTTGCAAACTCTGCCAAACAACTGATCTATCTATCTATCTATCTATCTATCTATCTATCTATCTATCTA
>JADRCD010199609.1:9020-28551 GCA_019843815.1 Montemys delectorum | reverse complement strand
ATCTATCTATCTATCTATCTATCTATCTATCTATCTATCTATCTATCCTTCTGCTGGCAACAATTCTGAAAGGGCAAACTTTTGGAAAGATTCTCCCTACTGGGCGTGCTCCACAGCCTCAAGGCAGTAATGCCCAATTTCCAAGGTATGCTTACAGAGCTCAGTTATAAAAGTGGAGTTGGTCAAATGGTCTTCACCAGACGACCCCAGTAGCTCTGAACCCCTGAAACTATAATGTCTCATCTACACTCAGCAGAGTCCTTGCTTGGCAGATCTCCTATGCTGCTTCCCAACGTGCGTGGTTTTATGTTTGCAGATAATTCTTCTCCCTGATAAACCTTTTGTTCAATAACCGTCTGGGCCCATCTATGGACTCTTTTATCAACCACACAAGAACCTGAACCTAAGAGGCTTAGCCTCTCCAGTGGACGAACCTGAACCTAAGAGACCTGGCCTCTCTAGTGGACTTCCTGTACAACAGAAGCCACATGAGGATGAGGGGTAAATAATGGCCCCAAGCAGATTGAAGAAAGTTGCAAAAGGCTACACAGTGGTTTCAGGTATCATGGTACAGAGAGATGGGCTGGAATCAAGCCTGGGTATGAATTTGGGGCTCTTCATCAAGTTGCATGAGGGTGAGTCCACTGGAGAGAGGGCAGGTGCGGATCAGCCAGGAAGAGCTGAGCAACTGTGAAAAGCTGAAGGAATAGCAGCAGAGCATTGAAAAGCCTCAAAATTCTGGGATCCCAGGCACCTCAAAGGCCACCGTCTCACTGAAAATGGAGCTTGCGAGCTTTCCTCCCACATGACCTCCAGTTTTAGTTTCACTGCATGGGGGACACAGGAGCCACTATTCATGTCCCACATGTCCACTCCCATGATTCACAATAGCTCTGTCTAAGGCAGGCTCCTGAAGGACACCAGGAAACAGGACAGGAAGGCCATACTTGGGTCACCTGTATGCCTTTCTCCAGCTATCTTCCTATTTGGAACACATTTTTGAAAATATTTTCCCAAGTGCCGACTCCCACATACCACACAGAATTACTCCCAAGTGCCCTGGAAGGTGGGTCCATCAGCAAATCTAACAACACAGGAGCTTCGTTCCTACACTAAGCTGCCAGATCTTCAAAGAACACACACTCAGCCCTGTTCTTTTTTGTAGGGCATAATTTTGGCAGTCCGTTGGCTAGATATGTCACTTTTGAAAGTCAAATTTGTAGACAAGCTCAGACAGATGATGCCCTACTTCTGAGCATCACGGTCCTTATGGAAATTGTTCGGATTCAGTCATCTCTCTCCTCCCTGCCAGCACTGACTGCATGGGAACTGCCTTGATAGGATTGTGTACCCAAGATAAAGTATATTTGCGGGCATACTTTGTTTCTTTTAAAGGTTTTTAATCTGTAGTTTGAGTTCCCATTTGTGTGTACTTAGGACAAACACCACTGAAGAGGCAGAATAGGAAACACTTTAACAAGGTGATGACTTGTCACATGACTCCATCCTTTCTAATAGTCGTGTGTGTGTGTGTGTGTGTGTGTGTGTGTGTGTATGTGTGTGTGTGGTATGCAGGTGTAGGTGTAGATGTGTATGTGCGTGTGTGTTGCTATAGGTTGACACTGGTTGTCTTCCTTAGACCTCTTTCTACCTGTCTCCTCTGCCTCTCACTGAGCCTAGAGCTCGCTGACTCATGTGGTCTGGGCTGGCCATTGAGATCTCGGGATCCTGCTGTCTCTTCCTCGAAGTACCAGAATTACATGTTGTGTGTGCATGTTGCCATGTATGTGTTTGATTTTATCTGTGTGTGGGGACTAGTTCTCAGCACAGCATGCCTGTGTGGCAAATACTTTACGGACTGAAGTGAATTATCGCCGTCACTCCAGACCCTCATCTCTTATTCTTAGTACTTATTTTTAATAGTTAGTGTTTGATCATGTCTATTTCCATGTGTGGGTGTGTGCACTGGAGTAAGGTGGCCACAAAGGTAATAAGAGGATACCAGATCCCCCGGAGCTGAAGTTACAGTTGGGTTGTGAGTCATCTGATGTGGGTTCAAGGAGTTGACCTCTGGTCCTCCAGGAGAGCAGTGAATGCTTTTGACCTCTGGTCTCTCCCTCCAGCCCCTCCCTATTCTTTTATTCTTGTTTTTGTTTTTTGTATTTTTTTTTTTTTTTTTTTTTTGAGACTGGGTTTCTCTGTATAGCCCTGTGAGTCCAGGCTGTCCTGGAACTCACTCTGTAGACCAGGTTGGCCTCGAACTCAGAAATCCCCCTGCCTCTGCCTCCCAAGTGCTGGGATTAAAGGCGTGCGCTACCACCACCCCGCCCGGCTCAGTGAATGCTTTTGACCTCTGGTCTCTCCCTCCAGCCCCTCCCTATTCTTTTATTCTTAAGTAATCACTTAGGGGAGATCTTGAAAACAAATAGGCTTTTGCACTGGTAGGCAAATGGCAGAGAGGATGAGAAACCATCTGCTCCAATACTGCTCCAGGGCTGGGAGCCTGCTTTGGGTCGCCCCTCCCCGACTCCCCATGCCAGCAGACCTCACAGAGGCTAGTAGGTGTCCTGTGCTGGGATGGGCCTCCTGAGGCTGGTCTCTGCTGTATCCTGGGAGGGGATCAGCATCTAGAACTTCAGCCCTTGCCCAAGCCTGGGGAGATCTCTGTCCTCACTAGCATCATCGTTTTTACTGTGCAGGTGTGGGAAGATGGATGGACAAACTGAGTGCTCCTGACAATGAGGGAGGAGGGAGCTGGAACACTCAGCAATGCTGACATCGCAGGGCTCTTCTTTCCATTCAATCAACTTGCAGGCTGTCTAGTGATTGACTGAAGACACTACTGAATGTACTGGAAATTTCCAGTGCTGAAAATGGTCCATTTTTTCCCCCTTTCCTAGACAGACACCCTCATGCTGAGCTCTCAGGTCAGTCCTGGCCTCACTGCTCCTTGGACCTGACTTACAGACTGTGTCCTCTCCTGCCTAGCATGCTGGCATGTTGTCACTTCTGGAGCCACTTGCACTGGCTTATTCAGTCATTGCATGGGTCCACAGGCTGGGGGCTACAGTCACAGCGATAGTAACCTGTACTGGAAGGCACGTGGCAGAGGTAACCCCTAGCTCCTGAGGTACTCACTCCACAGACCCAGCACTGACACTGTCGTCTTAATTCTCTTTCCACTGGAATAATTTATTTCTACTTAAAGAAAAATCAGTGGTTAAAAAAAAAAAACTTCACAAATACATAATAACAGTATATTCTCAGGTCTATTTTTTGCTTGTTAATTTTTATTTATTTACTCATTTGTTTGTTTGCTTATTGGCTCTTTTGGGAAATAAGCCCTCAAACTTATGATCCACCTGTCAACATCTCTTGAATGCTGGGATTACAGGCCTCGGTATTACAGCAATTACTATATTTTTTACTGTAAAAGATTGTTGAAAACAATTATTTGTTGACTCCTTACAAGGCAGAAGCATTGTGTTCTGGGAGTGAATCACACGATCTAGTGACAGCTGGATTGGGGTTGTGGCTCTCTGTGTGTATAGATGTTCACATCTGGGGACATTTGGCTCGAGAAAGAGTAAAATCAGAACCAAAATGGTATTCACACAAAGAGAATAGTTTTATCCAGGGGTCAGCAGAATGTAGATTGTGGAATGATTTTAATTTCTTAGTCCGGCCTACACGTGTTTGAGGCATAGCTTCTTTTCCTGGCGAGGCTGTCTGGCAGCAGCAGCTTTCCTCTCTACCTGGCTTTTATAGTATTAGCTAGCAAAGACGACCATTTGAAGCTGGTTCCTTCCCCCCCACCCCCACCCCGGGATCTTCTTCATGCTTTCTATTTATAGCTCCCTCTTCCAGCTTGCTGAGCGTGCGTCTGCCTCCTAGGTGATTTTCTTGTCTTACATTGTTAAGGAGGCCTGTTCAGTGATTTCCTGAATTAGCAGGGAGGAGACTGGCTTAGATCACAGTTACCCTGACTTAATAATAGTGATAGTCTTATGTATATGTGATAATGCAGTGGGGCACAGTGGTACACAGCTGTAGTCCCGGCTTGTGGGGAACTGAGGGCAGACTGAGGTATATGGGGCGCTGTCTCAAAGAGAGGAGGAAGGGAGGCAAGGACAGAGAAGGGAAGAGCAGGGAAAGAGGGGGGAAGGAAGGAAAGAAAAATAGGTCAGGGTGATGATTTACCGTCTATAATTTTATGCAGAGTACAATTTATCAGCTTGTTCATGCTCCAGAATACGTTCTTGTGACTCACCCAAAAGCTTGCCATAGAAACAACAGAATACTCAGCCCCTCTCCACCCTCTGGCCTGGAAAGAGTGCCTACGTGGAGGAAGCCACCAGCTTTGTGTTAAGTATAGCGCAGACATTTGTGCTCTGGTTTTGGGGATGACATCTGAATGCTGTGCCCTGCCAGAGACATCAGAGCATTGTGACATTCTCCTTCACACTGGCCTTAGCATTCCTGACCAGGCCTGAGCTGGGCACATTTACAGGTAAACTCCAGAGCAAGTCACCCAAGGGCCCTTTCCACTTTCCCCCATCAATGCTCAGACTGCATTCAAACCAGGGATCCTGGAAGGATGGAGAATGATTGAGTGAGCCAAGAAAGAAGTGAGCCTGAGAGGCAGCAGACGAGGAGACAACTAAAGGGGATGGGAGATCCTTCTGGGTAGTAGCATGGATTTTGAACTTGGAGTTGTCAAATGGCGGGGCTTGGCATGTGTCACTGGAGAATCTGGGAAAACTGCTGGGGTGTTTTGCTCTTATCTTACTCCCCCAAGCAGGTGAGTTTCATTGTCTCCAGGCTTTATCTCCGAGAACATGGGCTGAGCAAACTGAGCAAAATGGAAAATGGTCTTTTCTTCCGTAGCAACCAGCCTGCCAGATAGGATTGTGATAAGGTACCCGGCACCCTTTGCAAGAGTGCACACACAGCAAGTGGGTTTTGCAATAAAAACCTTTACTGCAGAAAAAAACCCCATGTCTTTTGAGTTGTTATTTTTCCCTGAGGTCTTAAAGGAGAGGAAGTTTACTTAAAGAGAAACACTTTTCCATAGACCCTGGTAGCTGCTAATTTGAGCCTGTAAAACTGTATTCCAATGACAACGTGCCCTAAACGTCTTGAAAATCACTTTTGACCTGGAAAACTGGCTCCAGGAAGCCACTGTTGTTATATTTAAATGAATCCAGCTGGGTCACAAGGATGTATTGATCCAGAAGATGTGGTAGGGAGCCTGGTGGACAGCACTTGAGGTTGATCCAATGCATTTTGGATATACGTTTATTTTATTGCCGCTTCTGTGGAAAGTTCCAGCCTGGAGCTGCTTGAAGCCTGGGCCCTGGGCTTTGTCGCTCCCAGACTTTGAGCGCAAGCCTGCCCCCTGGTACCTGCTGCTCTTGTGCTCCTCCTTCTGAAGCTTGGACTTGAATGAAAGCTTGTAGTCATCTCCACAAAAGCTCTTTAGCCTCTCAGTTCAGACTCCTCGGCAAAAGTCCACGGTTGATTCTTTCTCCACAGTACAGGCTGGAGATCCTGTTCCTGGCCTAGTGGTCTCTCCAGTTTTCTTAGCTGCCTATGGGGTAGTCAGGTCTAAAAGTGTGCGACTAGAGGTCTTCTGTAGAAGGCTGAACCTTGGGTCTAGCTACCATTCCTAGCCCACTTCTGACCACTTAAGTGAAGCTCGTTGCTAAGCCTAGTCCTGTCTGTGGTTTGGATGGAGCTCTCTGGATGGCCAGACTCTAATATTCTGTGGCCTGGCATCAGCAGCTGCCCTAGGCTGTGCCGTGACGCACAAAGCCAAAGTCAAAGCGTGTCTTTCTTCATAGGTTAAAAAAAGAGGGAACAAAAAGAACAAAACAAAACAAAACAAAGCCACTCTGAACAGACCGCAATAATGGGATAAATAGGAAGGTTTGGCATGCATGAGCCAAGAACAAGTTGAGGAAAAACAGAGCCACAGGGGAGACGGGCCCAAGTGTCCCTTGTGCAGGAAACCAAGCTGGGAACTGCTTCCTGGAAGCTGCCCAAGCAGCAACACTGCCCAGCTTCACCTGTCTAAACCTTGCCTCCTAGATTGATCTTTAGCAGAATGAAGTCTGGTGCCACTGGCGCCTGGGTGGATCTCTCAGACATTGTCCTTCAAAGATACAGGATGTTGATGAGTAGGTAAGTGTGCTGGTGTGTGTGTGTGTGTGTGTGTGTGTGTGTGTGTAGGGGGCTGCATGTGTAAACAGGTACACGTGTCATATGATGCATGTCGAAGCCAGAGGTTAACCTTCAGTATAGTTCCTCAGGATCCTGTCCACTTTGTTTTTGAGACAGGGTATCTTATTGACAAGAGTGGCAGGCCTGAAAACTCCAGGGATCCTTCTATTTGCCCATCCCTGCCTCCCCAGTGGTGGAGTTAAAAAACACATGCCACCACATTCAGGCTTATCATCGCCTCCTCCCAACCCCTGTCCCCTACTCATACCCTTCCCCTTCCTTCACTCCGTCCTCCCCCCCTTCCACTTCTTCACTTTCTTCCTCTCTTTGCATGAGTAATGAGGATCAAATCCAGGCAACTGAAGGAGCTTGTGCTTGTACAGGCATATCAAGCACCTTGTCATCTGAGCATCTCTCCCGGTCCAGGCTCTGATTTTAAAGGGCCCCGTGATAAAGATTCCATACCTTTTAAGGGAAAAAAAATACACTTAAAAATGCCATTGCAGTTTCCCAAAGCCACCCTCAAAACTGGAGTCTAAAATGTCATACTCAAGTCTTGATGTGGCCAGGCAGGAGGACCAGAACTTTAAGTAGAACTCAGTGACCCAATTTTGTGACTGAATTCAGCCAGGTTTGCTTTTATTCGTACAGCCTTGATTTTGAGAATCACAGGCAGAATAAGTCTGTCCTGCTCTCCAGCCTTCTGTTCTTAAACTTGATGTCCTGGAATGAATTTTATCCATTGTACAGAGTCTTTTAATACTGCCTAAAGCCATTATTTTCTACATAAATGTATATTGAACCCCATCATACACTGACAAGCATGCTAGATGCTGAGATCATGTTTTCCCTTAGGATCAGACAGCTGTTAAATGAGACAGACCCACAAACTAGTGACATTCCAAAGCAAAGCCAAATCCCCCCCTCAAAACAAAACCCCCCAACACCTCTAAAGAACAAAAAGAAAGAAAGAAAGAAAGAAAGAAAGAAAGAAAGAAAGATAGAAAGAAAGAGAGAGAAAGAAAGGAAGAAAGGAAGGAAGAAAGAAAAAGAAAGAAGAAATGTTTTCATAGATCTGTAGATGCCAAGAGACTGCCTGTCTTATTGTTCAGGTTCTTTTTTTTTTTTTTAAATACATTTTTGAGATTACCATATAATTACATAATTTTTCTCATCCCCTTCCTTCCTCTAAACCCTCCCATTATACCTTTTCTTTCTCTTTTTAAATTTAGAGCTTCTTTTTTAATCTACTACTATTGAATGCGTATATGTATATACACGTATATTCTCCAGTATGTATAATGTTACTTGTATATATGTTTTCGGGGCTGATCTTTTGGTATTGGGTATCCAGTTGCTGTGCCCTTCCCTGGGGAAGACCATTTTTCTTATTCTCATTCTGATCATTTTATAGTTACCTGTAGTTTTGTGTGTGTGTGTGTGTGTGTGTGTGTGTGTGTGTGTGTGTGTGTAGCTTAGGGCTTCCTGGGATTTACCCCCTCCACTCTGGCATGTCTGTTTTTGTTCTTCAACTCATGTTTAGGCAGACACGTTGGTAAGACTTTATGAATAGTTTCTGACAGTAGTTGGAGGCTCAGTATCACAGCCGACTCCGTGGTCCTCCAGGGCTTGCAGTCTTTCACCCCCCTTTCTGAAATGTTCGTTCTTCCCTGAGCCTTAGTTGTGAGAGTGTTTCAGAGATGTATCCATTGGGACTGGGCTCCACAGCTCTGCATTTTTATTGGCTGTGGTTTTCTGTCCACTGCAAAGAGAAGTTTCCTTGATGAAGGGTGAGGATTCCACTTATCTGTGAGTCTTAAGCACAAAGATTTCTAGATTGTTGTTAGGCATTATACTGGCTTAGTAAATTAGTAGCTGTGAATTCTTCTCCAGTATCAGGCACAGAAATCCAATTAGAGAGCTGTTAGTTACTGCCAAGATGTGTGTACCATTACTGTACATTTAGGGTCCTCATGCCATGCTGGCTGTTGATGTGGTTCACAGGCATCACACCCAGGTCAGACTGTTGGATGCTTCCTTCTTTTGGTACCTCTTCAGGTACTGTGAAAACCAGTCCTCAGGAAGGGGGCATTCATGGAGTCTCCAGATCAGGGGCCTCTGTAACCTGCTTCTGGAGTACAATAAGGGCTTATCTTCAAACCTCTGGTCGAAAGCCAAGGACAGCAGCAATAGCTTGTACATTTGGGGAATCCTTGAATAGCCCTGACCAACAACTCAAATGAGGGCTTTTCATGTCAGATAACAGAGAGTTTATAATTATTTCCTTGATTGATAGAGATGATTCACTTTTTTTTTTTAACAAGCTCGCATTTAATAAGTCTGAAATCATTCTCAGTACATGACATTGTACACGGGCATCTGTGGAAACAGATTCATTTTAACAGGTCGTAGTTTAAAAAAGTCATAGATACTGTGAGTTCTGTATAAACTGGTGGACGACAAGTTAGTTCCTTTTGATTTATAAGCCTCAATGTCACCACAGAATAAAGAATGTAGCCAAAGAAAGCATTATTGATGATTCACATTTTTAAAAGATATATTTTAGTCATTTTTTTCCTTTAAGAATTCTCTGTTCAGGTAGAAGGCCCATTTTTTTTTAATGGACCATTTTTTTTGTTTGATTCGTTGACATATATGAAGTTTTATATGATATTATTAGGTAATATTAATTAGTATATATGATATTAATCCTCTGTTAGATGTACAGCTGGCAAATACTCTCTCACATCCTGTGGGCTTCCTCTTTACCTGGTTGATTGCCTCTTTAACTATTCAGAAGCGTTTTAGTTTTGGGAAGTCCAACCTGTCAATTGTTGGTCTTAATTCTAGGGCGAATGGAGTTCTATTCAGAAAGTCCTTTCCTTCACTGGTATTATGTGTTAAACAAAGCTATTGATTTCCTCAAGTGGAAACTGATAGAATTTTTAGGTTCCCTAATATATAGTATCATGTCATCCATAATTAGGGTTAATTTAGCTTGACTTCTTTCTCAATTTGTATCCCTTTACTTTCCTTCTCTTGCCTTATTGGTTCAGCTAGTACTTCTAGTACAGTGCTGAAAAGAAGTTCGGATAGTGGACACCCCTGAGACCTGTTGCATTCATGAGTTCAGTACGGTTTTTTCAAGCATTTCTTCACTGAGGATGGTATTGGCCATGGGTTTAGATCACACACAGCTCTTGTTATGCTGAGGCACGTTCCCTCTAGTCTTGCAGTTCTCTAGAACCTTTATCATGATGGTGCATTGGATTTGGTTAAAGACTTTTTCTGTATCTGTAGAGATGATCATGTGATATTTTTATTTATTCACTTTATTCACTTTTACATCCTGATCGCAGCCCTCTCCCTCCTCTCTTTCCAGATCCACCCTCACATGCCTCTCCCTCACTACCCCTTCCCTTTCTCTTCAGAGAAGGGGAAGTCCCCTATGGGTACTAACCTGCCTTGACACATCAAGTTGTAGCAAGACTAAGCTCATGCTTTCCCACTGAGGCCAGGCAGGGCAGCCCAGCTAAGAGAAGGGGATCCAAATGCAGGGTCAGAGACAGCCCCGCACAACTGCTACAAACGTTTAGGAGGCCTACATTCACCCCATGCATGCTCTTTGGTTAGTGGTTTAGTCTGTGTGAGCCCCCATGGGCCCAGGTTAGTTAATTCTCTAAGTCTTCTTGTGGTATCCTCGACCCTTCCAGCTCCCTCAATCCTCTCCCACACCCATCCTCAACTCTTCCACAGGACTCTCTGAGCTCTGCCTAATGTTTGGCTATGGGTCTCTGCATCTGCTTCCTTCAGTTGCTGGATGAAGCCTCTCAGAACGCAGTTAAGCTAGGTTCCTGTCTGCAAGCATAGCAGAGTACCATTAATAGTGTCAAAGGTTGGTTCTCTCCCATGGGGTGGGTCTCAAGTTGGGCCAGTCATTGGTTGGCCATTTCCTCAATCTCTGCTCCATCTTTATCCCTGCACATCTTGTAGGCAGGACAACTTTTGGTTCAAAGGGTCTGTGGATGGGTTAGTGTCCCCCTCCCACCACTGGAAGTTATGTAGGGTTACTCTCATAGACCCCTGGGAGCCTCCTCTGTCTCAGATCATCCTCCACCAATTTCTGTTATCTCTCCAAACCCTGTTCTGCCTCCCCATACCTGATCACACCCTGTTGTTCCCCTCTGCACCTGTCTCCCACTTAGTTCCCTCCCTTCCTCCACCTCTGATGTCTATTTTATTTCCCTTCTGGATGAGATTCAAGCATCCTCTCTTGTGTTCTCCTTGTTACTTAGCTTTAGGTTTATGGACTATAGCATGGTTATCATGTACTTTATGGCTAATATCTACTTCTAAGTGAGTACATGCCATGTGTGTCTTTCTGGGTCTGGGTTACCTCACTCAGGATGATTATTTTTTAGATTTATTTATTTATTTTATGCATATGAGTACACATTGTAGCTATACAGATAGTTTTGGGCCTTCATCTGGTTGTTGGGAATTGACTTTTTTAGAACCTGCTCACTCTTGTCAATCCCACTCACTCCGGTCAGCTCTGCTCGCTCCAGTAGAGCCTGCTTGTTCTGGCCCAAAGATTTATTTATTATTATAAATAAGTACACTGTAGCTGTCTTCAGACGCAACAGAAAAGGGCGTCAGATCTCATTAGGGTGGTTGTGAGCAACCATGTGGTTGCTGGGATTTGAACTCAGGACCTTTGGAAGAGCAGTCGGTGCTTACCCACTGAGACATCTCACCAGCCCTCAGGCTGCTATTTTTTAGTTCCACCCATTTGCCTGCAAATTTTATGATGTCTTTGTTTTTAATAGCTGAGTAGTATTTCACTGCATAAATATATCAGTTTTTCTTAATCCATTCTTCAGTTGAGGGACATCTAGGTTGTTTCCAGTTTCTGGCAATTATGAATGAAGCTTCTATGAACATAGCTGAGCAAATGTCCTTGTGGTATGGTGGAACATCTTTTGGGTATATTCCCATGAGTGGTATAGCTGGGTCTTGAAATAGAACTATTCCCAATTTTCTGAGAAATCACCAAATTGATTTCCAAAGAGGTTATAAAAGTTTACATTCCCACGAGCAATGGAGGAATGTTCTCCTTGCGCCACATCCTTACCAGCATGTGCTGTCACTTGAGATTTTAATCCTAGCCATTCTGATTGGTGTGAGGTGGAATCTCAGAGTCATTTTGACTTGCATCTCCTCAATGACTAGCAACACTGAATATTTTTTAAGTGCATCTCAGCCATTAGAGAGTTCTCTGTTGAGAATTCTGTTTAACTCTGTACTCCATTTTAAAATTGGGTTATTTAGTTTGTTGGTGTCTAATTTCTTGACATATATATATATGATATTAGTCCTCTGTCAGATGTAGGGTTGGTGAAGATCTTTTCCCATCCTGTAGGCTGCAGTTTTGTCCTATTGACAGTGTCCTTTGCTTTCCAGAAGCTTTTCAGTTTCATGATGTCCCATTTGTCAATTGTTGATCTTCGAGCCTGAGCCTTTGGTGTTCTGTGCAAGATGTTATATCCTGTGCCAATGTATTCAAAACATTTCCCCATTTTCTCTTCTATTAGAGTTAGTGTATCTGGGTTTATGTTGAGGTCTTTGATCCACTTGGGCTTGAGTAATAAATATGGATCTATTTGCACTCTTCTTACTGCAGACATCCGGTTAGACCAGCACTATTTATTGAGGATGCTTTCTTGTTCTTATTGTAGAGTTTTGGCTTCTTTGTCAAAAATCAAATGTTCATAGATGTGTGGGCTTACTTCTGGGTCTTTGATTTTATTCAGTTGATCAATTGTCTGTCTTAGTGCCCACAGCATGCAGTTTCTATGCTATTGCTCTGTAGTACAGCCTGGAATCAGGGATGGTGATTCTTCTAGTCTTTCTTCTTCCAGAAGAATAGTGATTCTTCTTCCAGAAGTTCTTCTATTGCTTAAGATGGTTTTAGCTATCCTGGATTTTTTGTTTTTCCATATGAAGTTGAAAATTGCTCTTTCAAAGTCTGTAAAGAATTGAGTTGGAATTTTGATGGGAATTGCATTGAATCTGTAGATTGCTTTTAGTAAGATGGCTATTTTTACTATGTTAATCCTATCGATCCATGAGCATGAGCGATCTTTCCATCTTCTACTATCTTTTTCATTTTTTTTTCTTCAGAGACCAGAAGTTCTAGTCAAACAGGTCTTTCACTTGCTTGGTTAGAGTTACACCAAGATATTTTATATTATTTGTGGCTATTGTGAAGGGCCTTGTTTCCCTAATTTCTTTCTCAGCCTGTTTATCATTTGTATAAAGGAGGGCTACCAATAATTTTTAGTTAATTTTGTATGCAGCCACTTTGTTGAAGGTATTTATTAGGTGTAGGAGTTCTCTGGTAGAATTTTTGAGGTCAGTTATGTATACTATCATGTTGTCTGCAAATAGTAAAATGTTGATGCCTTCTTTTCCAATTCATTTTCTCTTCCTCTCCTTTAGTTGTCTTATTGCTCTAGCTAGAACTTCAAGTACTATATTGAATAGATATGGAGAGTGGGCAGCCTTGTCTTGTCTCTGATTTTAGTGGAATTGCTTTAAGTTTCTTTCCATTTAATTTGATGCTGGCTATTGGCTTGATGTATATTGCCTTTATTGTGTTTAGTTATGTGATTTCTCCAAGACTTAACATGAAGGGTATTGGATGTTTTCAATTTTTTTCAGCATCTAGTGAGATGATTATGTGGTTGTTTTTGTTCAGTTTGTTTATATGGTGGATTACATTGATGAATTTTTGTATATTGAACCATGCCTGTGCTCCCTGTAGGAATGAAGCTTACTTGATCATGGTGGATGATGTATTTAATGTAATCTTGGATTCAGTTTGCAAGTACTGAATATTTTTGCATCAATGTTCACAAGGGAAATTGGTCTGAAATTCTCTTTCTTTGTTGAGTCTTTGTGGGATTTAGGTATCAGGGTGACTGTGGCCTCATAGAATGAGTTTGACAATGTCCCTTCTGATTCTATTTTGTAGAATAGTTTCAGAAGTATTGGTATTAGCTTTTTTTTTTTTTTTGAAAGTCTGGTAGAATTCTGCACTAAAACCATCTGGCTCTGGGGTATTTTTTGTTTATTTGTTTTATTTTGGGGAGTAGTGCTGGAAGACTTTTTTTAAAATATTTTTTCAAACTATTTCTTTTTTTAAAAAAAGATTTATTTATTTATTTTATATGAGTACACTGTAGCTGTCTTCAGACACATCAGAGGGCATTAGATCTCATTACAGATGGATATGAGCCACTATGTGGTTTCTGGGAATTGAACTCAGGACCTCTGGAAGAGCAGTCAGTGCTCTTAACCACTGAACCATCTCTCCAGCCCTGGAGGACTTTTAATAATTGCTTCTATTTCCTTAGGAATTATAGTACTATTTAAATTATTTACTTGATCTTGATTTAATTTTGGCAAGGGCTATCTACCAAGAAAATCATCCATTTTGCTTAGATTTTCCAATTTTGTGGAGTACAGGCTTTTGAAGTAAGACCTAATGATTCTTTGGATTTCCTCAGTGTCTGTTATTATGTCCCCTTTTCAATTCTGATTTTTAAAATTTAGTTAGTTAGTTTGGCTAAGAGTTTGTTTATCTTCTTGATTTTCTTAGTTTCATTGATTCTTTGTATTGTTCTTTTTGTTCTCTTTGTTTCTAATTAATTGTTTCAGCCCTGAGTTTGATTATTTCCTGCCATCTACTCCTCTTGGGTGTGTTTTGTTCATTTTGTTCTAGAGCTTTTAGGTGTACTGTTAAGTTGGTAGCATGAGGTCTCTCCAATTTCTTTATTAAGAAGCTTAGTGCTATGAAGCTTAGCACTGCTTTCATTATGTCCCATACGATTGAGTATTTTGTGCCTTTATTTTCATTAAATTCTAGAAAGTCTTTAATTTCTGTCTTTCTTTCTTCCCTGACCCAGTGATCATTCAGTAGAGATTCATTAAGTTTCCATGAGTTTAGGTCTCTGTTGTTCCTGTTGTTGAATTCCAGCTTTAATGAATGGTGGTCTGATAAGGTATTTCTTGTATCTGTTGAGGCTTATTTTGTGACCGACTATAAGGTCAATTTTAGAGAAGGTTCCATGAGGTGCTGAGAATGTATATTCTTTTGTGTTTGGGCAAAATGTTCCACAGATATCTGTTAGATCCATTAAATTCACAACCTCTCTTAGTCTCATTATTTCTCTGTTTATTTTCTATCTGGATAACATGTCTATTGGTAAGACTGGAGTGTTGAAGCCTCCCACTATTAATGTGTAGGATCCACATTGTGTGATTTAAGCTTTAATAATGTTTCTTTTACAAATATGGGTGCTCTTGTATTTGGGGCATAGATGTTCAGAATTGAGATGTCATCTTGGTGAATTTTTCCTCTGATTAGTATAAAATGTCCTTTTCCATCTCTTTTGATTAATTTGAATTGAAAGTCTATTTTATTAGCTATTAGAATGGCTACTCCAGCTTGCTTATTGGGTCCATTTGCTTGCAAAACTTCTCTCCAGCCCTTTACTCTGAGGTAATGTCCATTTTTATTGCTGAGATGTGTTTCTTGTATGTAGTAGAATGATGGATCTTGTTTTCACGTCCATTCTGTTAGTCTGTGTCTTTTTATTGGGGAATTGAGTCCACTGATGTAGAGAGGTATTAATGACCAATGATTGTTAAGTTCTGTTATTTTGATGTTGGAGCTGGTTGTGTGTGTGTGTGTGTGTGTGTGTGTGTGTGTGTGTGTGTGTGCTTCCCTTCCTTTGTTTAGCTGGGGTGGGGCTATTTATTTCCTGTATTTTTAGGTGTAGTTAGCCTTCTTGGGTTAGAATTTTCCTTCTAGGTCTGAGTTTGTGGATATATATTGTTTAAATTTGGTTTTGTCGTGGAATATCTTGATTTCTCCATCTATGATGATTGAACATTTTGCTGGGTGTAGTAGTCTTGGCTAAGATCTGTGGTCCTTTATGGTTTGCAAGACATCTATCTAGACCCTTCTGTCTTTTAGAATCTTTGTTGAGAAGTCAGCTATATTCTGGTAGGTCTGACTTTACATGTTACTTGGCATTTTGTCCTTGCAGCTTTTAATATTCTGTCTTTGTTCTGTATATTTAGTGTTTTGATTATTATGTGGTGGGAGGATTTTCTTTTCTGGTCCAATCTATTTGGTATTCTGTAAACTTCTTGTATTTTTATAGATCTACCTTTCTTTAGGTTGGGGAATATTTCTTTTATGATTTTATTGAAAATATTTTCTGAGCCTTGTAGCTGGAAATCTTCTTTTTTCTATTCCTATTTTTCTTAGACTTGGTCTTTCATAGTGTCCAGATTTTTTGGATGTTTTGTGTCATGAATTTTTTAGATTTAATGTTTTCTTTGACTGATGTATCAATTTCTTCAATCATATCTTCTATGCCTGAGATTGTCTCTCCCATCTCTTGTATTCTGTTGGTAATGCTTGTTTCTGTAGTTACTGTTCTCTTCCCTTTATTTTTCATCTCCAGGATTCCCTCAGTTTGTGTTTTCTTTATTGCTTCTATTTCCATTTTCAAGTCTTGAACAGTTTTATTCATTTCTTTCACCTCTTTGTATTTTCCTTTTCTTTAAGGGCTTCTATCATCTTTATAAGATTGGATTTAAGGTCATCTTCTTGTACTTCAGCTCTGCTAGTATATCTAGGGCTTGCTGTAGTAGGATACCTGTGCTCTGGTGGTGCCATATTGTACTGGGTCTTGTTGACTGTGTTCTTATGCTGGCCTTTAGCCATCTGGCTGTTCCAGGTGTTGGCTGGATGTTCCTGATGCTAGCAGGACTCCTAGGGGAAGCTCACAGAGAAATGGACCTTACAATAGAGTTTAGGGAACAGCACATTGCTCATCTTTGCTGCCTGTGTCCCAGGTAGACCTGAATGTTTCCAGGACTCCACAGACCACTTCAGGAAGGCAGGTAGAATCATGGGCCAGAGAACAGCATGCAGCTCACCTCTGTTAGCTATGCCCCAGGTGGACCTGGTAGGTAGAGGATTGATTGGTAAGATAAGGGTCTAACCTGGATGTTCCTAGGGTTCCCAAAGGCCTCCTCAAGAAGGCAGGCTGTGCCAGACAATCATGAATTTTGTCTTTAAGTCCATTTTTGTGACTTATTGTGAATAAACTTTTTGAAATATTTCTGTATTCTGTTTACCAGTATATTTTGAACATTTTTGAGTTTCTGCTCATGAGGGATCTTCGTCTGTAATTTTCTTTCTGTTGCTGTGTTCTCACCTGGTTTGGGTATTAGAGTGATCCTGGTTTCATAGGAGTTTGGGAGTTCTTATGCTTCTACTTTTTAAGATAGCTTAAGAAGGATTGGCTTTAGATATTCTTTGAAAGTGATAGAATTCTATTGTTAATCCATCTATCCCTGGACTTTTTATTACTATTTCTGTCTCATTGATTATGGGTCTGTCCAGGTTGTTGATTTCTTCTTAGTTTAATTTTGGTAGTTTGCCTGAATCTAGAAATTCTATTTCTTCTAGGTTTTCTATTTTAGTGAAGTACAGGGTATTAAAATATTTCCTTTTGATGTCATAAATTTCTTTAGTGTGTGTTGTAATGTTTCCCTGTTCATTTCTGATTATGTTAATTTTGGTCTTCTTTTTCTTCTTTTTAGTTAGTTGGGCCAAAGATCTATGAATCTTATTTTTCTTGTAAAAAAGAAAAAAAACACCTTAATATTGTTGATTCTTTGTATTGTTCTGTCTATTTCATTGTTTTTTATTTCTTGCCTTCAGCTGGGTTTGAATTTGTTTTGTTCTTGTTTTCTCAATTTTTGAGTTGCATTTGTAAGGAGCTTATTTTAGCTCTTTCTGGTTTTTAATGTAGGCACTTAGAGCTGTAAATGCCACCTATGGGACTGCTTTTCAGTGTGTTCGAGTCTTCATTGTGCTGAGTTTTCATTTAGTTACAAGAAGCTTTTATTTACTTATTCCTTGCCCCACTTGCCATTCAGCAATGAATTGTTTGTCTCCATGCTTTTGTGCATTTACTAGAGATTGGTTTGCTGTAAATTGCAAGTTATCCTGCATTGTGGCCAGACAGGATACAAGGAATCATTCCAATCTTTCTCAATTTGTAAGGATGATTTGTGTTTTGTCCAAGGATGTGATCTGTTTTAGAAAAGCCTCTGTGAGTTCCTGAGTTGAATGTGTAGTCTTTGGTGTTTGAGTGGAATAGTCTATAGAGATGTTAGGTCTAGTTGATGTTTGATGGAAGTTAATTCTGGCATTTGTTTGTTTGTTTGTTTGTTTCTGTTCAGATGACCTTTCAGTTGTAGAAAGTGGGCTATTAAAATCACCTACAGTTAGTAGACCGACGTTAATCTGTATCTTTAAATCCAGTAGTATATTTTGAAAATGAAATTAGGTACCCCAGAGTTTGATGTGTCTGTGTGTCTGTGTGTCCATTTGTCATAGGATAATGATCACTGCTTGCTTTCTGGTCTCGTGTACTGGAGTACTTTTGTCCTTCCTTTTATCCTGAAGTGGTACCTATCTTTAAAGCAGAGACGTGTTTTTGTAGACAAGAAATAGATAGAGTTTGTTTCTTTACCCATCCAATTAGCTTACGTATGTTTCCTGGAGAATTGAGCCCATTGATGTTTAAGGTTATTATGGAAATGTGTGTGTTAATTGCAGTCACCATGTTCTTAGATTTTGATGGTGGTGTTTCTTTGTGTTTTAATAACTGTGACTTTGTATTTCTTTCCACAATGGTCTTCTTGCTCTGTTCAATCCTGTATTTTCCTTCGGTTTGGTTTGTTGGATATACATTTTTTTAGATTGTTTATGTCATGGAAAGCTTTCCTTCTCCCTTCAATTATGCTTGCTGTATTTCTTCAGGTTTAGTTCTGTATTCTCTGTAGGTTTTTGTTCCTATATTTTCTTTAGGTTTGGCTTGTTGGCTATATGTCTTTTTTTAGGCTGTTTTTGTCCTGGATTATTTTCTTTCTCCTTCAATAATAGTTTTGCTGGGCGTCTTAGTGTAGGCTGTCTATCCATAGTCTTTTAGAAATATGGAGTACATTGCTCCAGGCTTTCAAACTGTCCAATGAGAAACCAGCTGTCATTCTGATGGGTTTTCCTTTATATGGGGCTTCTGTTTTTTTCTCCTTGCAGCGTTCAATGTACATTTTCTGTTATGTCTTCTTCGTGTTTCAGCTGTTAAATCCCTGGGAATTTTATTTTTGGTCTGGTCTATATTGTGTCCTGTGTGCTCCTTGTATCTGTATTGGTGTGTCTTTCCTTAGTTTGGGGAGTTTTCTTCCACACCATTGACTTGGGATGTTCCTCCATCTATGCCTGTAACTCAAAGGTTTTGTTTTGTTTTGTTTTGTCTTGCTTTTTTGTTTGCTTTTACAGCATCCCACATTTACTATGTGCATGTTTCTTTCTTGTGTTTTACGACTATTTTCATATTCCTTGCTTATTTGGTCTAGACTCTTTGAGCCCTGATATTATATTTTCTGCCTGATTTGTTTTACTAGCAAGGCTTTCTTTTGAGTTTTCTAGCTAAGTTATTAGATTTTTCAGTTCCATATTAATCTCCACTTGAGTCTAATCCAGTGTTTCTAACTTCTTTGGATTCAAGTCCTGAACTATCTTTTGTCATTTCATCAGCCTTAGATGTGTGTCTTCTTGCGCATCACCTGGCATCTGTTCACCTGAAGTCTCTTCTTTTTAATTTCAATGAGAATTTTCTTTCTGTCTTCTTTAACCCCCTTGAATCCTTTGATGAAGTTTATGGTTTTTTTGAGTAGGTTGTTTCCTGACGAGGTTCATCTAGGTAATTCTTACTGACAAACATTTCAGTAGAACTGGTAGGTTTGGGAGAGACGATACTGACATACCTTTTCATATTGCTAGTATTTTTACAGTGAGATCTTGGCACATGGACTTCTTTTGTTAACTCTAAGACTAATATAGACAGAACAGGTTTAGGCAGAAGAGAAAATATGTGGGTAGATTGGAAAAGGTGGGACGTCTGGCTGTGTAGAGAAGTTGGATGTGGCACAAAAGAGACCTGTGGGTAGTGGAAGGTATGTAGGTTATAGCTAGACCCTGGAGAAGAAGTTCAAGTTATTTTGTTTGTTTGTTTTTTGCAGGTATCTCTCTATGGTGTGTGTGTGTGTGTGTGTGTGTGTGTATGTGTGTGTGTGTGTGTGTATGTATGTGACTGTCTGTCTGTCTGTCTCTCTCTCTCTGTGCTTCAGTATATGTTTTTCTCTTTTTTCTCTC